>JAYDZF010000013.1:17912715-17931370 GCA_034509105.1 Microcambeva barbata
ATGAACCAATCCAATGGTGATGGCTACTGCAAACATGTCATGTGTTACTTATGTCCTCCTTGGCCAGTAGTGCAGTCGGTCTGCAGCAGTTAGGTGAAATATGATCTGGTAATTGAGCACAAATAGATTGTGAGAAAAAAAATAATAGGCATAACCCTAAATAGAAACAAAATAACAAAAACATGATAAACCATTCCCATTAACCACCCTGGGCTATTAGTTTAGGCTGTGATGGTAAATATGTGCAGAATGTTTTGTTGGCATACATTAGGTCCATTAATCTATTAATCTTCACTGCGTATCTATATGACATTGCTGACCCCGTGTTCCACTGTATGACCAATATTTACCCATCTTACTTCCAGCATGATGATATATCACTAATCACAAGTCATCTGGTTTCATGAACATGACATTATGTTTAGTGTTCAATGACTTCCCACTCAGGCAAGAACATTCACAGAGTTGTTTAAAAGCCACTCATTTGTGCACTATCTTTTAAAAAGCATTTCATATGTGAAATACACTATATACTGTAAATGGAAATAATCATTATTGTATATTTGTATAATTTCCATGTTTCTGCTCCTAGAAAAGGACAGTCACCCATTCAATCAGCATAAGCACTTTGTGTTTAAATAAACAGTACTGTTTTATTTAACAATAAAATCTCATTCAAACTCAATGCATTTTTTAAATTCTGTCACATGGTCCATAACTGAGATGAAATTAGATTATGTATTTCCCTTTTAATGAACTATGAGAGCATCCCTGCTCTAAATCATGTTTCCTTTTCCTTTTACCACTGTTCACGATTGTACTGGAGGATTGTTTGTTAGATGTGATGAGGATTTGCATTTTGCTTAGTAAAATAGCTATTTTCTTAATGATGCATTTGCTATCAAATTACTGGCTAAAGACAGATTATCGTTGGAATTACATTGAGTCCTTCAACTGTTGTAGACTGGCTTTGAGCTCAGAACATTGATCTATTAGTGGTGTTTGTCAGATAGGAAGGGGTTGATCTGCACAGTGTTGTGTTTCTGTCAGCTGTACATGGTGGGTCTCATATCTTATTGTTTGTACCTCACACAGAAAAAAAAGTTTTGTCTATACAAATTGTTTGCATTTCTGACTTTTATTTTGATGTTGCTATGGGTGATCTTTTTATTGCTTTTTACATTGCCATATGGATACAGGTTGCCTACCAGAGGTGGCCCCTGGTCAAGGTTACCTGTTCATTGAGTAAATTAATAGCTAGCTATTTATCTTTTAGCCACATACTGCACATTAGTTGTGGGTTGTTACAGTATATCCAGAAGTTCATCTTCTTGAATAAAAAAAGCTCCTTGAATAAAATCATTGTGGCTTTTCAGTGACTGAGCAATTCCAGCCATCAAAGTACATCATCAGTCATAGGGAGATTATCTATACTAATGATCAAAGTAAATTTGTCTTCACACATATCAGATAGCATTTTATTTTGGGTGAATCAGATCCAGACTATAGATTGACATTGGCACTGAGACTGATGTGCAACAATCAATGAAACTTAAAATTAAACCACCGGGGAGCAACATTAGGTGCAATCACATTGCCTAACGAAGGCATTGCCTAACCAAGGCATTCTTAGTACACATACTATTTATTTGTATTTGGTCTTTTTCCAATGAATTTTTTGGAACAAGTGGCAGATAGCCGTTGGTACCAGATTAAACACACACACACGAATGGAAATGGGAGGTTTCAATGCACAGCTCTAGCAGGAAAACTCATTACTCATTTGGGTGGCACTGTGGCTAAGTGGGTAACACTGTTGCCTCACAGCAAGAAGGTCCTGGGTTTGATCCCCAAGTGGGGTGGTCCAGGTACTTTCTGTGTGGTATTTCCATGCTCTCCCCATCTCTGTGTGGGTTTACTCTGAAAACATGTAGTCAGATTAATTGGAAAGACAAAATAGTCCATGACTGTCTTTAATATAAACTTGTCAAAAGATTAACCCTGAGTAATGAATGACCATGTGTATGTGTCATGAATGTAACCAAAAGTGTAAAACATGATGTTAAAATCCTAATAAACATTACTTGTTTATATTATTGAAATATAAAATTTGAAATGAGCTTTTAACAACAGAATTAGAATTTCAGAATTAAACACACAATAAACACGTTTTAAAAAGATGAGAAATGCTAAAACATAGATGCTTGATTTTCATTGGACAGCAGCTATATGTAATGCAAGAGTATCAAAGCCTGGGATAGGCTTCCAAAGCTTCACCTGCATAAATAAGTCATTGTTTTTATATTTAAAGAAAGTTTAAAGAACGGTGGAAACCACAATACATGGATGATGCCAGAATACAGTTAAATTGCTGTAAACCGCAAGGCCCCTAGGACCTCGAATTTAACAACACCCACACTATCTGCTTGTTTATTAAGCCATCCTTTGAGATCTATCAATTTATGCAAATTACTTCCATATTAATAAGACTTGTTTGAAAAGACTAATTCATTCACTACTCCAGCTTTGAGTTTAGTAAGGTTAACAGATGGTGAATAAAGCTTGTTTGCTGAAAAAAACAGACTGAGTAATTTCTGAAAGGAAATCATAATAAGCAATGTTCTTATTAATATAAAGCTGAAAAACATATGCATCTCAATATGATGGTTTAATAAATATATACAATGCTCTCAATGCCGTGTCAGCTTAATTAACTTTGAATACACATGCTGCATTCAGTTTTGCTTATATTCATCTAATTGAACCAGCATTTCCTCCTTAGTAAATGTTAGCTTTCTGAAATAATTTAAAAAGCTTAATAAATTAAAATAATTTTCTACCCATAACAGCATACATTTTAAAACCAATAATCTGGATAAAAGAGTTAAATCATTGAATTTTAAAAGGAAATGAATTGTGTATATTTAATTTGGAAATCTAACATACATTAATTTACTTAAACATAACTGATGGGGACTATTTGAAAAACTTCTTATGGTTAAATAAAGATACATTAAAATAAACAAAAAGATACACTGTATTTTAAGTTCCACAGCCCAATAGTCAGTAAGGGTGTATACATAAGTGTTTAATGCTCTACTTTGCTCCCACAAGTTCAAACACAACCATGGCACCAGTTTACCAGTTTACCAGTTTTTTCTGAACTTTCTAGGTAAGTAGTATGAACTACATCCTAAGAACACCACATGAGACCTTTCATTTTGAAAATGATCTGACCCAGTTGTCTAGCTATCATAATTGGCTCTTGTCAAAGTTGCTCAGGTATTTATGCTAGCCAATTATTTCTACTTTAAATGCTTAAAACAACTTGATGTCTGATAGAAACTTCAACCCAGTCAGCTGGTCCTTATTAAATTTACTTGCCCATATCTGATTCCCAAAGAGCACCATCTAAGACAAACAATATTCAAATTAGGATTATGGAATGATCACTCACTCCCTTAAGCATTAATTACACACACATAGATGTTCATTTAAAGTCAGTTTCCAGAGACCAAGCAGTCTAGACAATTTAAATGCTGTGAGGGATAGAGCATGAGGGCAGAGATCATGCCATGTGAGAATAGCTTCATTTTACATTATTTCTCTGAGGACAGCTTCTCTAAGCATGTGCTGGTTAGCAAAACTAAGCATGTGCTGCAACTGAACGTTGTTTTGCTTCAGTGTGGTTCTTTACTCCATAATATCATAATTATATAGAGCCAGCATTGATTATGGCTACTGTTACTCCCCATTCCCCACAAAAAGAACAACTAGTTATGACACACTCCAAAAATTAAAGATTAAAGCATAAATTCATTTTAAAATAATAAAAATAATAAATCTGCTGAAGTAATAGTTTTGTGTTCATTTGTTTCGGATTACTAATTCAGTGCTTATGAAAGACTTTATTTAATACATTCTGAGTGAATGAATGACTGTGCACTTTCTTTCAATGTTGTATCCGTTACCAACTCGCCAATGCTTCCGCTATAAGCGGAATTAGGGCTGTAATCAATTTCTATTTACACTGCAGTTCAAGAATTGGACACCACCTTAAGCAAACTGAGATGAAACTGAATTGTAATTACAGGCTATTTAATTAAATGCTGTGAAATTTTAATTTGGATCAATTTGGTACAAACTTAGGAGAAGCCTTTTTGACACTTTTCTTGTAACTGCTTGAGTGCTGCTAATTAATGTTGAAGATAGGTGCAAGAGGGGGTTAGTTGAATGCATTGTAAATAGATGACAAGCATCCACTTGTTTCTCAAAACACATTCACAATTTTACTGAAAAGTTTACAGAAAACTGTAGTTTAACATAAAACAACTAATCTCTATCTGTATTTAATACAATATTTGAAAAGAAGGCCACCAATAGATGTGTTTTAGGTTTGTTTTATCTGTTTCATCCATCTTGCATCCTATTGCAATACTTACTGTTATGAATGACAAGGAGAACAAGATCAGACACAGAATGCAGAATCTTCACAAGTTTATAAAACATATCAAAAATAATACAGGGGTATAATAATGAATCAAATGGAAAACTAAAAAGTCAGCCTTCATGGCAGCTGAATCACTAACTCCCCGGGATAGAACAGCCGCAGACCTCTGTTGAACCTGGAGATCCGTGGCAGTGCCAGGCGGTATGTGAAGTGCACCAGGTGAGAGTCTCACTTCTTTACAACAAAAAACTTAAAACACACACAAAAACAAAACAAAAGCAAAGCAAACAGAAAAGTGCTGCCTTGGCTAGTGAGAAGACGGGTCTTGCCAAACTCTGTGGTGAACTAGTTCAACGGCATGGTTGGTTATGTAACATTTAACTGGGCAGCACATTGGCTCAGTGGGTAGCACTGTCATCTCACAGCAATAAATGGATGGAAAGATTCCAAGATGATGTATTTACCTATATACAAAATATTAGTTACCAAATTTTTACACCTTTGGGAAATACTGTACATACAAATAGTTGCATGCATCTAAAGTCATAAGTTATTGTGTCATTTTGTAACAGTTGAAAATATAATTTAAGAGCACAAGGTTCAAATTATGGTGCAAACAAGTTATCCTGATAATTTTACTATATTCTTTTATGGTAATGCCCCTCTGTACTGCAAAATATTTAAGTTTTATTGGATGTTATGATGAAACTATGCACCGCCAACAACATCTTAAATTTGTAGATAAAAACATTATTGAACTTTTATGTTACAGTTACAGTTGCAGGCTGAACAGTGGAACCTTAATCCGGATTCATAAACAATGCTCTAACATCCCATCGCAAATCATGAGGATGCGTATGGCAGCAAGTAAGAACATTTTCTGTTAGTTAAAGGATAATATAAGGGTCTGTGTGTAGCTGTGTAATTACACATTTATACATACAAAACTATTTATTCAATTTTCTATTAAAGCATTAGCTTGGCTAGAGCTGCAGTGAATAAATAAAGGGGAAAAGGCTGCTGGTGTGGCCATCAGTTTTCCCACCCTCCTCTGAGCTCTCTTAATCCTACACTGCTGTGCCCTTAATTTACTCTTAACTCAAATGCAAATATGGCTAATGAGGTTTACATTCAAGGATTTTTATGTGTGTGCATGCGTGTTTGTGCAAGGGATGCTGACACACATTTGGCACCTCAAACACCAAGGAGTCAAGGGTTTGGAAATTTGCCTCCCTGCTGCAAGCCCTTCTAACAATTGTATCCTCATTGGCCTCATTGGAGCACTTCATTCATCAATTATAATAGCCTTAATTTAAGGGAAATTATTCTGAGATTCCGATAGCTAACTTGAAATATCAAAGCTTTCAAATATAAAAACTAGTATAATTCCATTCCCATTTCAGTTTCAAACCCAGAGTTACGGCCAAATATTTTTAGTGATCTTTCCAAATATGGGCAATGGTAGCTTAGCAGTTAGCACTATACTAGTAAGAACCGTACCTACTGAAATTGGCCAGTGAAAAAGATATTTTACTACTAGTTATTTAAATGTTAGTTAGTTGTAATTGTACACTGCTTCAGATAAAAACACTCAGTGAGTGCAATCGTCGTTTGTACAGTAAAGCAATGGCTAAAGTGTTCTGAAGCACAGCTGAACTGAAGTAATAAATCATGTTTTATTATCTAAGATTCTGTTTTAACAAACTTACAATAAGTAGATAGCCTTTGCTAAATGTTTAGTGCCAAAGTATGGTGTAGCAATAATGATGTGGAGCCATTTGTGATGGTTGGAGTGGCCCTTTAGAATAGCACTAACTAAATAAATAAATAAATAAAACATAAGCTAAATTAGAGAAAATGTACAATTTATGAACAAAATACAATTTCTAATATATTGAACTAGGTGGCCAATCATTTTATTATTTATTAAAACTTGTACCCAGTTTAATTCCTAAAAAGTTCATGTCTGTTCTGTCCATGTGCCTTTGTGTCACAGTCAACATGGTGGGAGCAAACAACAACAGAATAAAAACAAAATGCATTTGAAGTTTTAAAGCAATTAAACAAAAACACCAACTTAAAAACCTTTGTGTGTAAACATAGCCATTAAGCCAGGCCTTATCACAGAGTCCAAACCTGCTCTGTAGCAAAGCATTTGCAGTAAGTGGTTGAGCAGCTTCTTTTATTTATTGTATTTTTATGAATAAGGTCCAATAGCCCCTGACTAACTGCTCACCTCAATAAAACCTTGAGACGTCAATATCCTTTTTATGTGATTTTACAATGTTTGTTTCCCAATTCCTTTTTAACAAATAAATGAATTTCTTCTTGACAAACCTTTTCAAAATAGGTAGTGAATAAATGTCAGCTTAAAGTCGATTTCTCATTGTTGGAAATAAAACAAAGACTTTTTCTCCACACTTTTTAAGTGATTGATAGCTATCATATAAATTAAAGGCTCAACTTTAAGGTCAAGAAGACTGACTTTCTGTCAGGGAATCTTTGATAGTAATACAGAGCTTTTGTATTATTTCTCTTGAGAACAGGCAGGTGCCAAAAAGGAGGGAGTTGGGTAAGAGGATCGAGATATAAAGTGAGTTCTGTGATTTTAATCAATATGGTAGGAGACCCGTGAATTATTGGAAGACCAAAACCAATCTAGCTCTCATCTTGTCATTCTGTTGTTGTTTGTGTTCTATTAAAGACTCCAATCTGTTAGTTCTTTCAAGACATTAAAACATTTGTTTGTTTTTTTCTTATGTACGTATAATTAGGATCCTAGCTAATTCAAGCCATCACACCATAAACCATAAAATTAGCCTGTTTTCATGTGATACGGAATATTAATATTCAGCATTCAAGTGCCTCAGGTTTACTGGTTAATGTATTTAGTTTAGTTTGTTTTTGTTTGTGCCTGTGTATTAAATGTCCATGCCTTGTTTGTCTGGCTTCTGTCAGTGATAGTCTTTTTTGATTAGTTTATGGGTCTATTTCATGCATGTTTAGTTTAGCTTTTAGCTGTTGTCCTATTCTTACCGTAGTATAGGGTTTGATATAGTTAAGTCACTATTTATTTAGTTTTGCAAAGTAAAGGGGTAGCATTTAGCTTAGTTCCTGTGTTTGTGTCTTTTCCTGTCTGATGTAATCGTTTGTTGCTAAACGTTATTAAGTCATATCTATATGTGTGTATGTCCACCCTCATGTCTTGTCTAGGCAAGCATAACATTCACATGCAAGACACTTTTCATTACAAACACAAAAACAGTTGAATGGTCATTGTTTTAAATCTACCAATATAATAAAATGAAGAATATAAAAAAGAAAAAATCCATCATTTTAATAATGTTTGTTTTTTTAAGCATACCAAGTGACATACAATAAAACAGAACAGTTTATACCCACACGTGTATGGGTGTTCATTATACTCTACAGAGCAGTATTAAATCCTTAAAAAAGTGTATTTTTATTTACTTTCTTTCATTTTTTCCTGGCTCTTGCCCTTTGGTCCAGAACATGTGTACTGGTGAGCTGAGTTTTCTTCCTCCCCAGCTTGTACAGAAGGACTCAGCCCAACAGGGACCCAGCAAATCTGAACAGCGATAGGGGGCATACAAAAGCTAGGTGCCATTGTGAGTCTACTAGCCCTCCAGCAGATTGTGTCTTGCACAGTTCTCAGATCGACATGCCTGCCCAAACCACCCCACTCACCCCTACCGAGATTAGTAAGCCTTTTTATGGCGCACTAGTTGGCTTTTGAGCTTTAGTTCTCCCACTATTCATATTTACATTTTTTTAGAATATTCTAATCAGGACAAAGACACACCACATATATTGCAGCTACTCCTTGAAAGCCGAGTTAAACATCCTGAGGTTCTTTTCATCATGGAGGTGGATGCCTTTAGAAAGGTGGAACTTGCCAAACTTTCCATATGTGAAGTGACTGGAGGTGATTTTTAATCACATTTATTTGCACTCATTATTTATGATTATGGATTAAATTAAGGATGAAGGATTTTTGATAACTGCATGAATTCAATACCGCAACAAAATGAAGGAGGCTATTATGAAAGAGTGTTTATGAATGAATAATAATGGGACTCCATGGAAGTAATTTTGTGTCATGTATAGTGTGCCTGATGGCTAATTGTGGATTGTCATTAAACACAGGTGGAGACATTTTGTCTACCCTGATGTGTTTATTCTGTAATTACCTGGCTTATAAAGGCTAATAAATTAACCAATGATTGCTCAGATGCCACACATGAAATTAGAAGCCAAGGAAGTAAGTACAAAAACTCCTTAAATGTGCTCCAAGAAGTTTATCTTTGCTTCATTTTTGTAACATTCTTTTTTCTTTTAATGACAGAAAATTGAACATTTACTTCAACCATCATTTAATAGCCCAATTTGGTTAAAATGTGTTCATGATTTATGGTTGTCTAGGCTTATTTAGGTGTCACTTGAGTTTCAGTTGGTCAGAACTGCTGAGAGGTTTGACCCCATTATTCCATTTTCAGATGGGCTAGTCCATTATGAAGTGATCATCACTGTGCCCCCATCTCATCAAAAATAAACTCTCTGTAGTAAAGACCTTGAATGACTCATTCTGAAGTTGAATGAAAATAACAGGCTTTTTGAACACTGCTTCAATGGAAGTTTAAATTAAAAAAAACCCTAATATTAAATTTCCAATTTTTGATTTTATTGTGCAAAGATTTATTTGTAGACCACATTGCGCTTGTCAGCACCACCTGTACTTTGAAAAGCATGGCGCTCGCTCCTCTTTCAGAAAATCTATAGTGATGACAGAAGGACCACTACAGTGTTATATAAGAGAATCTTTCAGTCTGTCTGTGATTTTTAAATTTTTATACTTACTTTATGACAGTATTCATATTTGCAAATTAGTTCTTCTGATTAAAGATTATAGTTGTATAGAGTCCAGTCTTTTCAAGCACTCCTTTATTTTAGATTTTTAGTAAAAGCTAATAAATGTGTGTTTTTTTCTAATTATTTGTTTTTTTAGGCTGTAGTTATAAATGTAATATTATTAAGTTTATAAATTATTTTATTTTTATTTGTTTTTACCCTCCTCTCACACACACCTTTCACACCGAGAGGAGACCCAAGGCTGTCATATTCCCCCTCTGACACATGTCAGCTTGCCACTTCTTTTTACCTGTCGGGGTGAGGTCTTTCAGTGCTCATCATCACAGGAGAAACACTATGTACTGCTATCTGTGATCAAAGCCCACACGTACACTAGGAACATGGAATCCCACACCACAAACACCCAACAATCATAACTATACAGGTGATCATCTGGCTATAAACCCATATATCCATAAATGAGTATTAACTGTAAATATCAAAGAAGGTGTTTGGCCAACTGTTTACCATGATAAATGATATAGCTTAATTATATATATATGATAATTAATATAGCTTGCATTTAAATGTGCATTAAACACTGAAAGATCCCAGGGCCATTACAAATCTGAAGCTGTCATATACTTTGGAATCATGCCAGTGATGAATGGACCATTGGTTGATTAACTCTTTGTTAATGTCCATCTCTCTAATTCTCTTTATTTTGCATAACAGCCTTTCAGAGCCTTATGTAACTTGTGAGTGGATGCATTTAATTATGGTAATTTGGTTTGGTTGGTTGTTTCCAAGACAACGACTCAAAGAGAAGAGGGTAATGTTACTAGTACTATCAATTTACCTACTGGTTTAGTTACTTTGCATTCCAATGTATCATATTTAGGAATAAATGGAGCAAAATAAAAATAATGACATGTCGGAGAGTTGGGATTTTTTTTTAAAGAGCAATAAGTTTTTCCTTTTCCATGATTGACACCGCACATTTATTTTACTAGCCTGTTCCATGATACCCCCCCCCCATATCCCCATTTGATTACAAAACAACTGGACCTTGGAGATTTATGTTGACCAAAAAACTCTAAGAAGAGGTAATCCAGGAGTCTGGGCAGTGTTCTGGGTTTATCAAAAGTTTTCTGCAGAGCATGTATAACTGATTGGCTAACATCCAGGCAGGATCATAAATCCTCTGGCTGGCTCACTCTGGTCAGCACCTTATTAGAATGAGTGCTGCTGCTGCTTTCCGTTCAAATACCAGAATGTGGTGTTTTTTTTAATCATTGCAGTTTTGAATACTAAGCCCTGTGCTAAATATCAGTAATCAAAATTTAAAAGCTGCTGATCAGTTGTGTAAGATGCTTTGTAATATGGCCTGTCATTAAATGAACATTCACAAATCAAATCATACACCAACATGGGCAGTTAAATAGAGTAATACTTAACTGAATAACTGAGGGGCTGAAAAAATATATGAATATATGCATTTACACTTTGATTTACACATGCAAGCTTATTTTATACACACTTTAAATGGAAGATGTCCACATCAAATAAACATTCTGAGACATAAGAGTGTGGAGTGGATGCTACCACTCATGTTTAATTAGGACATTGACGGGCATTTGATGCTATAAATGTAATCTAAGACTTGGGGCAACACTTAAATTAGTCATTATACTGAATTCATTTCAACTGCCACACACTGTTAAATCAAATCAGTAAAAATATGTATTATTTAATAACTCAAATATCATTGTTCATTACAGAAATAGTTGGTATTATGAAACACAAGAAACTGGATTTTTTGACTGACACATGTAAAAGTAATGTGTTTCTTTTTTACATGCAAAAAAAGAATTGTATTTGATCAATATCATTTCTTCAACACACTCTAAAAAGGTGCAACAAAGGTCTGTATTACATTGTTACATCAACTTTGAGAGCAGCACAGTGGCAAGAGGGTCCTGGGTTCAATCCTCAGGTGTGGTGGTCCAGGTCATTTCTGTGTGGAGGATGTTTTTCCTGTATCTGTGTGGGTTTACTACGGATGCTCCAGTTTCCTCTCACAGTCCAAAGTGCAAGTGAGATGAATTGGAGATACAACATTGTCCATTACTATGTTTGATATAAGCTTGTGAACTGATGAACTTGTAATGTGTAATGAGTAACGTGTAATGAGTAACTGTCTCCTTTCATGAATATAACAAGCATAAATAATCCCATAATCTCAGCAAGAATAAATCTATATATTTGGCCTGTTGGCCATGCAGGTCATTATAGCACATATTAGCAGTCAGAAACAGTGTTAGATGACCCTTGAGAATAATTAACTGCTATGAGAGTTTTCAAGACCCTATACTCAGCTGGAAATGAAGAGTAGGAGAAATATGTTATGTTAAGCATTTACTCAGCAAACAGTGAATTGAAAGTGTGTGTAATTCCATCTTGGCTTAAAACTGTTTTTTAACCTCATTTAAATCAAGTCCACGCAAAAGATATGTTTATATTTATATTTAAAAACTATGTTTAAATATACATTTTGAGTATTTCGGAAATGCGCTTGTGCTGTTCTCTGTCAGCAGAGTGTATGTAGTGCTTAAAAGTTTGTGTTTTGGAAAACTCCTATGATACATCTCTTAAAGTTTATAGGTTAATAGTAGTATTTGGGATTAAGTCAGGTGAAGTCATTTGAAAGGCAGTGCATTAGAGCTTCTTTTTTTTATGTAACGAATGACTCCATGGCTGCCAAAAGTGAAAGAAGGACACTAAATTTTCTCTTTAAAAAATCAGTGGAATTAGGGAACATTCACATCTGACAGCAAACCAGTTTTGGATATGTTGAAATGAAAGTAAATAAAAATAGAACTGCCCTCTGAGGACGGAGATGTGTAGTTTGGGATTAAAGTTGTCACTCTTTCATGAAGGAATTTCAGGGTTTTTGGGAGCTGCAGGCGTTTTAATGTAATTGCTGTCTCTTTTCATGAAGCAACGGCTAACAAGAGTGAATGACTGACAGAGAGCAAGGATCTCTTACACCTGTTGTGGCCTTTACTCCCTTGAGACACACAGTCGAAGGGTACATAAATAAGAAACTGGGAAAGAAAGTCCTAGTTCTTGTATCAATGCTTTAATTCTGAACCCCATCATTATAAGACATTGTAAAAAAAATATTTGTTTAAAAAAAAGATGTTTTGTCTCTGGTTGTCAATCTCTTGTAATATGTATTGCAAATGTAATATGAAAGTTATTTGTATTAACTTTTAATATTATTGTTACATTTCTAATTCGTAGTTGTAGTAGTATGTTTTCTATATATATTTTGTTTATTGTAATTATTTTAGTAGCTGTAATTACAATTATTATAGCAAATAGATTGTAATTATGATAATCAGTAGTTTTTTTAAACAATCAATGTCATTTTTTCTGGAATTGCAAAACTATGTCCAAAAAAGCTTGTCTTTAAAGTGAATATCAATTAGTCTTAAAAGGATCATTGAGATGAATCGATTCCCCAAGTTTACTGATTCATTTGAATCATTACATCCCTACTACATCCCTACAACTATTGGGGTCTTCACATAAGCTATGCCAGCTAAATTTTTGTATAAAATACATCTGATTTGGCTTGTTAGACATTCAATTATTTCGTCTAATGTGATCATGACAGATGGATTCCACTCATTTCTAACTACAGGAGTGCTAGAGAACCAGGCACTTGGGTGAAATGTTTGTGTTATCGTCTTGACCGTGACGTTTGGAAAAAGCTGAGCATTGTTTGGCATTGCTCTAGTAAGGTGGGTGATTTAGTGCTGTTTGTTTTCGTTTTCTATTTATTTAGCATGATGGTTATATTTACAGGGCATCAGGAGAGGGACCCTGAGCTGGGAGAACATGACAGCAAGACACACAACCCTACTGAAAGCCAATTTCCAGGTAGACTACTTTAAGTTTTATGATCCAGCATCACCAAACCTAATATAATTACCCAGCAAGGGCACTCCGTCATTCAGCCCAAAGGGTGGGGAAAAAAGGAAGAGATTGAGTATGAACAGAGAAGAGATACACATTATTGCCTCTGTTTTATGTTGTCCCTGTTCTTGTTAAATGACCACTTAGTGTCAAGAGGTTATGACCTTACGAGTGTTGTTATGAATAGCCTTATTACTCTAATTAAGTGATAACGGCCCATGTAAAGTGGATTTGATTGAAATCATTAAGTAGGTGTATAATTATTATATTATGAGTTGAAGGTCAATCTTTAGGACATTTGTAACAATTCTAGCGTGAAGGAGAGGAGTGAGAATTATTGTTCAATATTAAATATAACCGGCAACCTCGTCTCATCCTCATTGTAAGATTTAAGTTTTTTTGTTGTTGTTACAATGTCAAGCAATTAAAAGTATTCATGAACTTTTTATAGTTAGGATTAAACACTGCACATGCACTAAAATAGCTCAATAATTAATGTTATTGCTGATTTCACTGGGTGTGTTGCAGGTTTAGAGGACAAATTCAATATAAAACAGAAGCAATATTTAATATAAAAATTTTGGGTAAACACACATTTAAGTCATGCTGTTGAAATCCCGAGACATTGTGAGCATCCTTGATCTTTTATTGCGATTAGAATTGACTTATAAGTCAGCTTATGCAAAACTTTTTCAAAACACACAACTTGGTAAGCAAATTCAATGTAGTCTCTGTCTAAGTTATCACAGTTAGAATTAGGCCATTCAAACCAATGAAATGAAAACATTTTACTTTTGTACCAATGTGTGCAAGTGTTTTTTTTTTCTTTGCAATTTCAGAGTGGACAGAGGCAATTTTTTAATAACTGATAATTATTTTACATTTTAAAATTTTGTGAGAAAAAGTAGTGCTGCATTGAAAGCTATGATTTTACCACTAAGGAAGCATCAGTTGAAAATGCAAGATGCCTTACTAGGGAGTATATTCAGGCATCTATGATTTCGAACAGCCTACCTCTCACTAGTGTGCATAAAATGACAGAATAAAATGTTGTCCATGTAGAGAGCTCCCTAGGTTTTGAAACACACCCCATATGTGTCTTTTTCCTAATGTCCTTTAGTCTATCAGTACAACACTTTTTTTAAAAATTTTGTTTAACAATGTTTGTTACATTTCCCAAAGGTTAGATGAGCTGTGGCTTGCAGTGCATGTAAAAATTAACATTCTTATATGTGGATTTTAAATTCCAGACCTTGCTCTTGTTAAACCACAGGTTTAAATTCACATCATTGAGATTTACATGATGTAAATATAATGCATGTGTCAAAGCCATTGACAGTGATGTATGTGAACGTTAGAAATATCATAAAAATGATAATGATATTCAGTAAAGCAGTGCATTGACGTGAAGGACACATAACCTGCTTCTTTTTTTCAATGCATTTTCATGGGTTTAAGAATAAGAACAAAACTTTATAATAGATTATAATACAATAGAGTGCCTTTATTTGTCATATATACACTGAGCAGGCAAAACATTATGAGCACCTTTCTAAAATTGAGTTGGTCTCCTATACACAGTCTGTGATGTACTGTGTATTTTTACAATTTTCTATAAGAACCAGCATTAACTCATTAAGGAATTAACTTATTTATCTAATTTAAGATACAAACTACTGTAGCTCAGCCTTTGCTGCTTAAATGCATCAGTGATCCTTGGCCACTCTGTTACCGGTTTTCCACTGTTCCCTCCTTTGACCATTTTTGATAGATACTGACCACTGCAGACCAAGAACCATCTACCCTTTTTGCAAATTGTTCCTTGTAAAAGTAACACAAATACTTACACTCACTACAGTTCAAGTCATGTGTTTAAAAAACCCATAAATTTGATAAAGGAGTAATACAGAGAAATCTTTTTGTTTTGTAAATACATACATTTGACAATGTTTTTCTTACAGCTCTTAAGAATAAACATTCAATTAAAGTAAATGATCCATCCAAAATGATGCACCAAATTATCATCATTATAATACCGACACAAACCAACTGCGTGGGAGGGAATTATAATTATATTTTTTGTTTCTTATTTCTTTTCACCCAATAACGGTGCATACTGTGGTGTGCTGAAAATAGTTAATGTCTGTCCAGCATCCAACTTTAAAGGTTAATTACTTTTTAATCTGTGTACAAGGGGCACTGCAGAGTAAGGAAAATTAATAAGACATGACACAGCAGGGTTCTGTAAGGCCAAAAGTCTGGACAGTCAAAAAGACATTAACTTTGGATGTGTCCATCACTTAAGATGCATAATAAAATTAGGTTATCAGTCATCTAGACAAAGGACTCAGGCTACAGGAAATAAAGAAAAGATAGATAGCGAGCAGTGAGAAGGAGACTCTAGTGGTTATTTATCTCAGTATGGCAGCGCTTCAAATACAAGATCATGTTAAAGCCGGCTGGAATCTACTTAGATATGGTTATTATATATTTTTAAACATGGCTGTATTTATCTCCCACTTTTTTGAAATTGGATAGAACTGAGCAGATGAACATACAGTTAAATGGTTTTTTTTTCTCTTGTCCATGGAGGGAGACCATATACTTCATTCAGAAAAACAGCTAGAATGCTGTTTGATATAGGAACTCATCACTAATAAGTAATT
Organism: Microcambeva barbata; assembly: GCA_034509105.1. Classification (NCBI taxonomy): domain Eukaryota; kingdom Metazoa; phylum Chordata; class Actinopteri; order Siluriformes; family Trichomycteridae; genus Microcambeva; species Microcambeva barbata. Next base: position 17,928,685 of record JAYDZF010000013.1, read on the forward strand.
AAGAGACGTCACAAAGTACTAAGCCATCAAATTAGTCATGTAAGTTTCTGTATCTACTATGTAACGATACACAATACAAATTCACCTGTGTGATAAATCGATATTTACTTTAAACAGCAGATGGCACTGGCACTGTTTACCTCGCCTGGTTGATGACACTACAATGTTGCCAGGTTTGTAATTTTTCAGAGAAAGTATTTATGTGAGGATACTTTCTTTTTTTAAACTATTCTTTTTTTTTCCATTTAAGTTTTCAGTTTTCATTTCAAGGGCAACATGCAGCATTATTTGGCATAATTTGTATCTACCTTAGTAAAAGTGCTTTCAGTATTTGTATGAATAAATAATAAACACATGCAATATTATACTTTAATTTGTAAGAGAAAAACAGAATAAAGTCATCATTGGTCTTCAATTTAGTTTTCTTTGTTTAGGTTTTTTTCTGAAAAAAAATTGATCATATTATGAATTTAGAATGTATGAATCGTATTTCAGTTTGAGTAGAGTGTATCATTACATCCCTTTTATCTACATCCCCATGCCAAAACTATGGCAGCTATGAGTGATGCTTCTATTTACTGGAAATGTCTGAGTTACAATGGCTCTGCGATTGAATGTTTTCTGTCACTAATTTCAACACCGTATAAAGCTCCACATTGTCACTAAAAGCTAAATCAGCACAAAAACTGATTATCAGGAGCTTTAAAATTTGGTTTAATTATGTGTCATCCAAACTGAACAAGAGCACTGCTTGCTTCTATTAAAGTATAGATCAATGGGACAGTTTTAGACAATGCATGCACTGAATAGCTAAAAAGGACAAAAGGTTGGCTTTATCGATATAATATTATTATTCTTAAGATTTAATATCACAATGTATGCTGTTTTAGTTTCCAGAACAGGACAATGTGCTATTTCTTTCTTTGTTATTCGTTAATTGTTAGCATGTACAGGTAAATACCAATGCTACTTAGTATTCATTTGTGTGAATGTAAGGACACTTTGTCACCAGGGTAAAGGCAATTCTTAGAAACTAATTAGTGCAGTCCTGCAAACACCCTGGGGTACAAAAACACACAACAACAGATGCTGATGGGACTATCATAAGCATCTGCTATGAGTGCTTAATATTTAATGTTTACACACATTAAAGTTCCCAATACGTGTTTAGGAATATAAAGGATGTTGATTTTTATTGAAGTCATGTGAGACTGCCTTGAGATACAATTTATATCTTTGTTATTATAAATATATATATATATTTATTGTATTGCACTTTTAACAATTGACATTAGCACTGCCGCTGACATTATTGCTTGTCCTGGGCATTTTAATTTCAAAGACCTAACAGAATTTATAAAATGTAATGGTCCTTATAAAACAAAATGAGACCAACGTAAAGACCAATGACAGGTCTTCATCATGGCACTTGTTATGGGGTGACATAAGTTAGACATGAAATTCACATATAATACTTAAAGATCAATTATTAGAAGCTGGAAAAATGTTCAAGCCTAAACATTTGAGCAAGTTGGACAAAAGCCAAATTTTGTGATGGCAAAAGCAGCCAAGGCTCATTGATGCACATAGGGAGCAAAGGCTGGATTGAGCCTAATCCAACAGATCAGCTACTGTAGCTCAAGCTGCTGAAGAAGTTAATGCTGGTTCTGATAGCAAGGTGTCTGAATACACAGTGTATCACAGTATTGGGGAGGTGTCATAATGTTATATCTGATCGTTGTATGTAAGAGTGTAAGTGTAAGAGCACTTAAGTCTCAGTAAATCTCCTAGCAGCTTCTCATCACCATTTGTATTTGCCACTGTATTAGGTAGGTAAGAAGTCCCAAGCTTCCTGATAGTTCCTTGTACTATTGTAGGTTTTGTTGAAAAGTACAACAGGCACAAATCCTTCCTTCTCCTGTTGCATAGACTGTAAAGTGGAGAGCTGCCTCAGGGATATTTGACACTCTTTTCTAAAGTTGTTGATGGAGTAGAAAGTGCATTGTTCTGTTTGCCGAACGTGGATACAACAGCTTTCCCCACTAGTGAGTGTCAAGTGGGCTTACAGGTTCTTCAGTCTGATAGACAGCAGATTGACTTGGTCTGCTGAAGGCATTTTAACTAAGTTTTACTCAGCTAAAGCTGGTTACAGTGTGTGTATGCAGTTTCTAGGCATATTGGGTGACATTTAAAGTGAAGTTTAAAGTTTTAAGCCTTCATTTATTATCCTTTGATGAAGGGTATTGTTTTAATGTCATTGTGATTGTGCCTACACAATGGCAAGAGTGATAATGGAGACTCTGTGCAATTCAGATCTTTATACAGGATGAACCTGACAAATTATGCTGGTAAAAATAAGTAGATTCAGATTCTGCAGTAGATTCTGCAGTAGATTCAGAAATATAGTTGGATACAGCAACAAAACGTTTGTCAGCAAGATATAATAATATTTGTGATTTTACTGTGTGGCTATGCTTATGCTTTCTTACCACTGACTTGTGTTAGAGTTTGATTTTGATAGATACAATTTCAGGCATGATTCCTCCATGATTCCTCCATGATTCCTTTTATTGGAATTTGAAATTATTTACCTGTAAAGTGTTGTTGTGGGTGGCATGGTGGCTTAGTGGGTAGCACTGTCACCTAACAGTGAGAACGTCCTGGGTTCGATACCCGGGTGGGGTGA
>JAYDZF010000013.1:17931470-17942209 GCA_034509105.1 Microcambeva barbata
GGTGGCATGGTGGCTTAGTGGGTAGCACTGTCACCTAACAGTGAGAACGTCCTGGGTTCGATACCCGGGTGGGGTGAGCTATGTCCTTTCTGTGCGGAGTTTGCGTGTTCTCCCTGTGTCCGCGTGGGTTTCCTTTTTCCTTTTTACACACACGCCAACGTTTTTTAAATGGGGAAATACAATATTTTCTAAGCATATTATTTTACAAAATAATGTTGCGCTTTTGTCGTCCTATTTAATTTTAGTATACTACTATTTGTCAAAGTTCTCATGAAGTTCTGACTGGGGAACAGCTGCTCCAATTTTAACTGATTAGACACATTGGAAGGACATACACACCTGGTCTCCAAGGACAGACAATTTACACTGCATTGTCAGGACAAAAACCAAGGCTTGAAGTTTGAGAAACCGTCTGTTGCTATCTAAGATCAAATTGTGGCAGGGCGTAAATCACAGGAAGAAAATAAAACTATATCTAAGGCTTACAGTGTTTCCAGGTCCTTAGCAGAGATGTGAGTACATGTTGGATGAAAAGTTATCAGCGCATCACTTCATAAATCAAGTGTTTATGGAGTGGAAAGTCAGATGTTACTGTTGAGTAAAAGCTATTTAGAAGCCAACTTTGACTTTCAGCCTTTTAGGATAACATTGACCCAAATCACAAAACCAAAATATCAGTGTAATCGTATAAAGTCTCTTATTTGAATCTGTGGTGAGGTGAAATTTTACAGATACTAACTATTCAATCTGAGAAATGATATGTAATGAAAATTGGATAAACTGCCCTAATTCAGATGGAAACATATCTAGAAAAGGTGTACATATCATTGTAGATATAATTTTACTTAAAATAATTAGAATAGAATCCTAAAGTTTAAATTGCTTACCCTTGTATTTATCCTACTATTTTTTCAAATATATTACCCCATATTTTTTTTGTAAGACATGCTAGAACATTATGTACACATACTGTATGACTGTAATTCATTGGAAGTGTAATAGAGCTGACATTATTGTCATGATATAAACATGAACAGATGAAAGAAACATACACACATTATTCAACATTATTCTGAGTAGCAAAATGAAGGTGTGGATGATTCAAAGAACTATTTTAATTGCTTTCGAAAGCAATGTTGCTATGAGTGGTTGTACTTACCAGTTTTTATCACACTGACACCTGTGCAGAGAGTCAAAAGCCCCAATACCTGGCCAATTGCAGCAGCCTATGACCAGCAGAAGTCCAAACATAGCCATTGCTCTTGAAACAGGTCCATGAAACGGCTCCCAAGAAAAGAGAGTACTGCTATCATGCACTAGCAGAAAACAAGCTTGGCACCATGGTTTAAAAAAAAAACAAAGGTTGACCAAGCAAGATGGCCAGTCTCTAAGAAAGAATCTGTGATCAATAGAAAGACCAGTAGGTGTGTCTGCTTTTTCCAAATTTGTTAGTGAGGATTTTCAGTCTGTAAAAGTGTTACTCATTGTCTGCAGTAGAAATGCAATGCTTTGACATGCTAAGAGTATTTAACTCTTCAGTTGTGTTTCAAATCACACAACAAACTGCTATGTCAATGTCAAACAAGATAGCCTAGGATAAAATGTGGATATAGGTAGGAATAAATTAAATTGAAAAATTACCCCTTAGAAATATTGCAGGTTTATTATGAAACAAGATGGCTAAAAGTAAAAGTAAGCATAAACATAAATATGATCAATAATCAAAATAATCCAAAATTAAGTTTTAGATGTTTGCTTTTACAGGTAATATTTCATGCAATTATTGATTAAATTACCCTTAATTACAGATACTACCGTATTTTCCGGACTATAGAGCGCACCCGAATATTAGCCGCACCTAATAAGTTTTTATTTTTATGGAAATGTACATATATATGAGCCGTCTAGGTTGTGAAATGATATATATATATATTGCATATATAGAAATATATTAGATAGATTTAATGGTAAACCGAAAGTTCCGGAAAACTAAAGTTCCGTAAACCGAAACGGTAAAGAAAAAAGTAGCGGCTTATAGTCCGGAAAATACGGTATATGACTTTCATTGAAATAATGCATAAAGTTAGTCACTGTTAGCTAATAGTTTGTAGTGGATATGAAAAACATATTAACTTGCTAACCCTTGTAATGTTTCAACACTAACTGGACAAAGTCGTGCCTACTTTTTTAAAATCTCTTTGGACTAACTTTCATGAAGTGATAAAAAATAACTTGGTCAGAAACTAATGGTTCCACTGACAAGCTAACAAAGTAAGAACATTGCACTGAAAATTTAGATAAAGAGGGCTGTCTGACTGAAGTGTAATGATTATTTTTGCACATGGCTAGTTTACATAATAGCATCTAATTAACCTAGCCTGCATGATATATTGGCCGATTTGTAAAGACTGATTTGCCTTCTAATTCCATCACCATGTTATGTTCACCCAGCAATTCTTAATCAAACTCATAATGTTATGACTGGAGTCACTAACCCGGCCAATAGAAGTCATTTCTCATAGGAAGCACTTAATGAGACTGAAATGGTCTCAGTAAAACATCCTTGCCAAGGGAACTGAACTTGAACCTTGACAAATGTCAAATTAAGTTCCTAGACATTTTCCATTTTCTTTCATGCGTTGGAAAGGCACCTCAACTTTCTCTGTTTCAATTGAGACATTTTAGAGTGACCTTTTCACAGACTGAAATATGTGTGCTTATGACTAGTGGAACTTAATGCTTAAAGGATATTAAAAGTTTATACATGGTCAGAAATTATGCTATATGCCCAAAAGTATGCAGACACCTTATACCAACAAATTACTTCATGCATTTCATCCAATAAAATGAGAATGTGCAAAAAAAGCAAGCAAACAATATCTTCATATGCTTGCTTGGTGGAAACAATTTGAGGAAATGTCCTCTGATATCATGCCTGTGTTACATGTGTCCATAAAAATATTGTTTGACAAGCTGTCCTGACAGACCTTGTTTGGCACCTCATATAAAATATGTTTAACTACTATAATTAAAACAATATGTTTTGTTAATGCATAAAATAATATGTACAGTAATAACTTTCCAATGTTGTTATGTTTAGTAAGTATTGTGTGGTCCAAATACTACCTGCTGTACTGGTGTGGTGAAGTTGCTAAATTGATATTGTCAGTTGTACAAAGAAAAGTGAAAGTTATAGAGATACAACTACAAGTTGCTTACAGAAGCAGCTCTTTTTTTTAACATGATAACAACATTAACATTCAGTTATAATTCTGAGTGTTAATTGATAGGTGTGTTATTACACTTCTTGTAGAACTAATCCCAAGACACTGTAATATCACAGACAGATCCTCTGCTTTTCAAAGTGATTTTTCAGCAATCACCAATAGTTGGATTTTTCATGTCTTTAAGAATATATTTTTAGGAATTATTAGCATTATACATAATATGTACATATTATACAGAACATATATAATATATACAGAACTACTGAAGAGTAAGGTAACTTTTTTATTTTTATGTGATTTTAGTTCATGCCAGAAATTAGTCTTCAGTTTAGGTTCATAACTTGCTTGACAGAGTAAGCTAGATTCTACACAGCATGAAGACGGATGATCAGTGTAGTGCATTAAAGTACATACTAAGAAACAACTTTCTTAGTTTTAAATAGTGAGCAGGTGTAAATTTAACCATGTTACTATGGAATACACAATAGATCAACTAAATGGTAATGTCATGCCAACTCTTCAAATAATCGGTTCTGACCTATTTTGATCATCAGTTGTTGCAGCTCAAATATATGCAATGCTGAAGAAGCAGTAATGACTATAATTGTAACTCATGTCTTTGGGATACAAAGCTCAGTACAGTAGCCATTAGTGGTCTGCTCTTAGAGTCTGAAAGAACCGGTCACATAAGTGCAGAGTAATTGTTCAGTAATTACACTTTAGCATTAATGCTTTCTTATGCTGGATGATTAGTGATGGATGTCTGCATCACTAATTACCTTACAGCACCCTCAGCAAAAAGGTCCGTTTCTGCTTTTTTATTTTGGTGATCTTAAAAACTGAAAGGAATATCTACAATTATTACTTGCAGAAAAGAAGAGTAGATGGCTATTATACTTTAACATTAATTGTTTTATTTAAGCTAGTATGCATGGCTATAAACTTTGCATCTGGGTCTGTTTGATTGAATAGTGAGACTGACATCTTAAGATCACAAAAGTGTTTTAAGACAGTAAGGGCTTTAATGTCCCCCTGGGACATTTCTAAAAGACTTTTTCTGTTGTCACTCCAGTGTTGGCCTACTTTAGCTGGATGTTTGTGTATTTGGTTGAGTTAATCCATATCTCAGTTTGAACCAGTCTTTGACTGCTAAAAACACAGCCACAGTATGATGCTGACACGATTCACTATAGATATGCTATATATAACCAGAAGCATAATGTTGTTCTGTCCTAAAAGTTTAACTTTCCTTTCAGTAGACCACATTATTTTTTCTTTGGGTTTTTAGTGTAGAGTAAGAAAGGTTACAAGTCTATCAGAAAAGACAGGTTCCTTGCTTCCTTCCTTTCTTCCCTCGCGCCTTCTTTCCTTTTCCCTCTTTAGTACTTACTTATATGTGTGTTCCCTTCAGTCTACAGTTTGCATTAATTTGTTTTGCAGTAGTAAGTCATCCTTGACTTATTTGTTTATATCATAAAATCAATAGCATGAGCTGTAGCACAATACCCTTATGAGTTGTGTAGGCTAGATTTTAAATGTTTTGTTTGTTTTAAACTTACAGCATCTTTTTAAGTGAGTAAAATAACATCTATACTTATATCACAATTGAAAAAAACAGATTGTGACTGACTACGTAAGAGAGCACTGAGGAGGGAGGGGGGCTCTGGCTGACCTTTTACACTAGCTCTAGGACCTGCTTCTCAAGTACTAATTTGTACTCCTTGGTAGCAGCAGAACTAACAAATGAGTTGTGAGTTTAGAATTGGACAAGCTGGGATCTAAGGGGCCATATTCTTTTCAAACTATCGTATACTGGGACCCATTTTGACTCTGCAAACATCGAGGAGGTGCCTAAAATGACTAGAATCATGATGTTGAAATAGCATATGCAGCTGGTGCATGAGGCACAATAGCCCTGATTATATTCTTGTCTATCCTTGGCTGCCAAAAATGTCAGCACATGGTTGTCCCCTGAAGAAAGAGATAGATTGTCCCTACTGTTTTAATGGAAGAGGGAACAGATATTTTCCATTTGGCTTTTACCCGGGTCAGGCTTCTGAAGAGATGAAGCATGAAGGAAGTGCTACATATTTCTCCAACGTGTTAGTATAGATAATGATTTCATACAGCTAAAATATTGCCTAGCACCCCAGTGCCTCGTGAAGTACCTCATTAATTAATTGCTTGGACATTCATGAACCCAAATGGTATGCTGCTGTACTCTGGGAAGTCTTTCTTTTTGCCCCTCTGCCTTTCTCCAGTCACTGTACTGCTTTGGTTTGTAAAGCTGACCTGCTTCAGTGACTCAAGTAACAGAGTATAGTAGTCTGTAACAGTGAGCTTGCTGACATCATAGTAGTCTACGCAGGGACTCAAGGTTAATAAATAATAGGGTTGCGCTAGGAGAGGCATCCAGAACAGAGCCTGTGCAAAATCAGAGAGGTGTGGTATAGTAAGTATATGATTTTGAGTTCTGTTTAATTATGGTTTGTTACAATGCTTTACATAACTTCAATGCAAGACAGTTGTTAATGTAATATTTCAAGAAGCATCATCATAAAAGAGTTATCAAATAGACATAATCAATTTTTTTAGTTACATCAGCAGTTACTTACAATCCATTTACATTTTTGGTGGGACATTGACCAGCAACATTCTGATTACTATCCCAGTATCTTAATTACTAGGCTTTTCTTTTGATTTTCAATGAAATTTGTGCAAATATACAAGAACAATACAACAAGTAGAATGTGGCCTGAAATCATTTTAATCAGGTTTATCCTATCTCTGAAAACATTCAGCTAGTCAAAACAATCAGTAACATCTGGTGAATTAAATGCCAAAGCACATCATCAGTGTAGAGCTAACAGTGAACACCACCAAGCATCTGCTTCAGAATGACAGTAAATGATTAATGCTATCCTTTCTGTGGTGTGAGTGACATGGGGGCACACATTTCAGATAATCAATGTCAGTCTGCTGACGGATTGTGAGATGAGTGAAGCACTGAGGATTGCTTTAGCATTGATTACATTTTCCCCTGCTCTCTGTCTGAAATGTTCTTTTTTGGATGGTTCATCAAAATGATCAGAAACACATGCACATGGTAATATCACAGCTTTAAAACACTCTTTGATTATGGAATTTCTTGTGCATTTTCTCACAGTGTTTGGAATTATACAGCCAGGTTACTAAAATAGCTTTAAATTACTTTTGTGACTGGTATGTTTGTTACTCATCTAAGTTCATCAGTACTTTCAGAGAATGATGGTTTCAGACATCATGTGGCCTGTTTTACACCTTGCATGTTACTTTAGAAATTGATAATAATAATGAAACTTTAAAAATCATCCTGAAAAAGGGTCACCTGTAGCCTGGTAAGTAAGTGGAATGATTTGGTTAACAGAAACATAAAAAAGTGTTTATATAAGGGGCATTGAAATTCAGGAATGGTGTACTATTGCTTAATCGTATTGTATTTGGACATTTTAAAGGTGGAAACTCAAATAATAATTATTATTTCATTACTCTGTCTGAAATCCATGGCTTAAGATCAAGCAGTGCAGTGTGTAGTTGACGGCTGTTATACAGTGCTATAAAAGAGTATATGCCCCTGCCCCAATTTCTTCTGTTTGAAGGTCATGCTTATATATTATCAAACTACTTTTCTTGTATGTTCCCTTATCAAAACAATTCTACCATAATTCATTTCCCAGAAAAGTTTGAATTGTTGTTTTCTTCTGGCATCTAATCAACTCAGATTTGTAAATCTAAAGAATGCAAATTCACTGCTTCAAAGTCCCATGGTTTAAAACCATTTTTATTCAGGCATTAATATTTAATGAAAATATGCCCCTTGGTTGACTATTGAATTTACCCTGATGTTTAATGGGATTGCGGTCAAGTCTCAGTGCATGTCACTGAAGTTGGCACGATTGAAATGATTCAAAGGCACAATTTGTAAATGTACTATTTGGAATATACTATTGTATGTGAGGCTAAAACTCCTGCACTCGATGTACAGATGTGAACAGAAACATTCAGAATATGAATTTATGTCCTGGGGAGCAGAAAAGGGAGTGTAAATGAGGGTCCTATTCAATTTTCTTTGTTTCACCTCATTTAATGCTATGCTGTATCCCCACCATTTAAACCATTTTCTGAGGATCCACCTTCACTAAAAAAGCATTTATCAATTCTTACACACTGAAAAAAAGGCTTTTCATGAGAAGCATTGTCCTAGTGTGACAATATTCATGTGGTCAGAAAACTTTCTAAATCTACTTTGTTTGCATTAACAGCATTCGGCATATGCACTTATCTTCGGGAACAGAAGGGAAGTTCATTTCACCACCTCTGTTCTAGCGCAAAGTACAGAGAAAAAACATTGATACATGTCTTCCTTGAGTTCAAGTAAAAAAGTAAAAATTAAGACATGCCAGAAAAGTCTTGAATGTTTTTAAGAATGTTTTTTCTACATACATTAATCACAGAAACTTTAATCATCAGATTCATCAGGTAAATGTTGTTCCTAAATCAAACAACGTCATGGGCAATTTTAATCTCCAATTCCCCCTACCTGAATTTCATTGGAGCCTGTAAAAATCCCTTGCTCTACACAGAAAGGACCAGCAAGCATTACATCAAAATTGTCTTACATTTGAGAAATTAAATTTTACTTTTGAGAAAGTAAATTTTAAAAGAAAAAAAAACTACACAAAGCACATTAAACATTCCATTTCTTTTTAAACAACTGTAAATTATAAAAAAATGTGCTTTTATTGCACATTTCAAATTCCCTATCAGCTGGTATATCACTTACAACAAGTCCCTAACTGCTAATTAAAATATTCCTAAGCATCCGGTGGTGTTTTTTCCTCTGCCAGTATGCCAATGCAGAATAACAACATAGGTGCCTATCTTGTAGCCTGCAAAAATTTGACAAGTGCCAGGGCTCACTTTTTTTTCTTTTCTTCCTTTTGGGACTTGTATAAATATATGGGCAAAGGGGCCTCAATAGCTGACAGGCTTTGAATAAATTTACACTCATTTTACTCTTTTATTGGAGTGAAATTCGGGTGTTGATCCTGTCTTCTATTTTTAAAGGAAAATGATTTACTTTATTTTAAAGTTATGATTCATAAGCTGTTAATTATTATTTGTAAGTCATTTTCAGACACCAATGTTCTCTTGTACAGGCAGAAACTGTATAAAGGGATATGTAAAAAGAAAGTAAAGTGGGGAAAGGTGTTAGGGCTTATCACTCTGTATGGATGACTGAATAAGAGAGGAGAGGCAGTTCTCTCAGTTGTGTGAATCAAAGGCTAATGCTCATGCACATCGCTGTAGCTGTGTAATGCTAGAGTGCAGGTGGCCAGAGCAACCAAGTAACTGTAAGACAAGGAAGAGAGAAGTGAGGCTAAAGAAGACAATATTCAGTATATTATAGAGGTGTACGAGGAAGTGTATTCTATTTTGTTTGTTTGTTCAGAATTCAGGGCAAAATGTTAACAACATCTGGACTGCCCCAATAAGCATCTCATCTCATATTGTGTAACACTTAACAATTGCCTCATATGTTACTTAATCTATTTATGGATGCAGATGAATACTTTACACTGGAAAATAATTAGTTTGTAGGTTGTTCCTACTTATTCCTTTCCTAATATCAATGTTAATTTTTTGTAACCACTGACAATCTACATTATCTGAATTGTATCTTAATAAAACAACCATTTACATACTGTATCCACTGTATTTGCATCTCATAAAACCAAACACTTGTGACAACATATCTGAAAATCAGATTGTATATTTGAATATCTGTAAGGCAGTATTGATCTGTTTACAGAGATAATAAAATAATCCTCTGGACTGATCAAATAGTTGGCACCCTTATTGGTTATTGATTTTCTTAAATCCCCCTGAATTGTGATTTTCAGTTTTTAAGTAGATTTTTTTAACTGACCATACTATTTGATTTTAAGAAACGTATTTAGCTTTTAAATGTGCTCTGCCATAAAGAACTTTGTGCAGTGCGGCTTAACCATAGAATTAAATGATGTCCTACTTACCTCCCCCTTTCCATTTAAGATTTGACGGGCAATGGGCATGGACATTAGGACCCCACTTTAAAATAAATAAATAAAAACAATAATATATAGATTTTTTTGTATTATTCAGGATCATATAGATGGCCTGTGTTTTATTGACCAGCATCAACCAAGGCTGAACAGTTACTATCCACAAAAACACACATACAACTGTACACACAAGCAAACACACATATGCTGAATGGAAGTGAAGTAAAGTGGTGTTAATTCCTAAAGTGGCTGTTAAACAGTATGTAAAGCTCACAGAACTTGAGAGAGATCATTAGCATCTGCGTAACTCCTCACAGGCACTATAATCTTCGAATGAGCTCTTGATGATAAGCTAACTTTTCTGTGAAATCTTGATTTGTCTCATACTAAAACTGTCATGTTTCTTAATGTAATCTTGGGCAGATTGAATAGGCAATGTGTGTTTTGTGAATTTCTTGAATAAAACAAACATATATTGTTTAATAATGTAGATATTTAGACTTAAATCATTTATTTTGATTTAAAGCCATCAATAATTATCCATGGTTTTCATGGTGGCTCAGTGGGTAGAATTGTCTCCACGCAACAGGAAGGTCATTGGTTTGATTCCTTGATTGGATTCCAAGTTTGAGGAGTCTGTGCGATGGGTTTGTGGGTGGGATTTATTAGGCAGCAATTGAATATATTATTTTCAAAGTGAATGTGTTAGATGTTATGTGGCCCTTGAGCAAGGCAGCCAACCCCTAACTACTCCCTGGGTGCCGTGGCTAGTGCCTCCCACCTCTCCGGCCATGTGTGCTTACTGTCCACTAGTGTGTCTGTTTTACTGCGTAGATTGGGTTAAATTGCAGAGGACAACTTCTCCTGAACAGTGGTGAAAAGAGTATTCTAAATTAAAAATGAAGTCTCTTGAAACAAGCTGCAGTTTAGTTTGAATTCTGTGTAATGAGCACCTTTTGGTCCAGGTTTTTGTTAATGCAGAGCACTCATGTACATCCTGCACAAAGCTTCAAACAAGGCAGTTATGCCACATTCTATCTCTAGCCATAAATGATTTATCAGTTAGGGATTAAAGTATGTGGCCAAAAAGGACTGGCTTACTTTTGCTACAGCTCCAGCATTGTGGGATTTTAGACAAGACAGCCATCTCTGAGTCCATCCAATTAGTTCTTTCACCACCAAACATGCCCACCTACCATGTGCATAAGAGGGCTAGGGTTAACAAAACAGCAAAGTACATGTAAATAAAAACAAATACACCATAAATTACATGCACCAGTCCCTACATTCTACATTCCAGGTGGCTCTAACACAATTACAAACACACATGGTACACGTTTACATTTCATTTCATGGGACGGTGGTAGCCTAGTGGGTAGAGCTTTGGACTATCAACCAGAGATTGGCGGTTCAAATCCCGGCTCTGCTA
>JAYDZF010000013.1:18034305-18044372 GCA_034509105.1 Microcambeva barbata
GTGGAACAGTGATACCTCAGCGGTTACAGTACATGACTAATAACTTAAATGTTGCTTTTTAAATATCCACATCTGCCGGCCCTTGAATAAGTTTTTACCACATACAACTGCTGGGAATTTTAACCATATACTCCGTGTTAATCTCGGTGTTGGAACGCCTGTGAGCTTGTAAAATATCTGTGATCACACTGATGCTTCAGTTAATAATGCGGTTTTGTTAAAGATAAAACCGAGTTTTCTCTGAAAAAACAGCATTTTTTAGCTAAAATGTTTTCTTTCATTTTATGGTATAAGTAGAGTAAATTTAGCAAAATGTATGTTATTATGTATATTACCAAATGAGTAGGGTATATTCTTCTTAATAATTTTGCATTAAAATGCATGACATATTATATATTTCCATGATAAAACTGTAAAAAAAATGCAGAGGATGTTCATGAATTCTGCAAAATTGCCACTAACTATTATTAGCTAGGTTAAAATCTACGATATAAATCCAAAAATCCTGAACAGTGATTTTGCGTGGGTGCACTGGACAGTTACGTTAAGAACAGTCGCAACAAGTGAAAAACCACAAATAATTGGCGTAGTCCAAAAAAATTCTTATAATTTTTATCATTAAAGCATCAAATATGCAACCATAAACACATTTTAGTTGCCACTGCAGTGTTTTTTGTCCGCCCACTAACAATCTGTCCTGTAAAATTGATTATGGTGTGGCAAGCTGTCTTGCTAACCAATCAGTGGCTGATCCTGGAGTGGAGGGAGTTGGAGCTTAGACTTCAATTAATATGTAGCACCCTTCCTTTGTTAAATCCGTAGGTTATCTTTCTAGGGACATTCGAAAATGGTTGTTTAGTTGAGAGTAAATTGTTGTAAATTTGTAAATAAGTTCGCACCCATCAGTTAGTTTCTATGGACACCTGTGTAATGTACCGTATATCTTTTTACACTTAAATAATGTATTAAAGACTCAACTTGTTTTGTTGTGTAGAGCAACTGCCTATTTTATGATTTACATTAGAAAAGTAAAAGCACTTGACACATTGGTTTTCTTTAAAGCTAAAACACTTCTCTATTACATTATTACACCACTTACCACAGTGCGGCTCATCACTGTACTGATGTTACCCAGATACATACATACTGTCATTCATGAAAGTGCATTCATTAATTTTCTGGTGAAAGTAGGGCACATTTAGCTCAATTCACGTTAATATTTATATTAGTAAATTGTATTGTTTTAATAATTTAACATTAAACACATGAATTACTGTATCATTGGGTTCCAATGAAAATCTGTGAATAAGTTAGGGTTCACTGTATAACAATCTGAATGCGATTAATTCACTTTAATTAATTCTGAGACTTGAATACAGAAGTAACCATTAAATGATGTGCTCCTACCTCACATAGTTACTGTTAACAACTATGTAACTCAATATGACTTTACTGTCTCTTAGCTAAAGATCTGTCTGTAGTAATATATGTGATGCCAATATATGTGACTCAGTCTGCTGAATATAGCTACCTACTAAATGATACATTTGTAATGAGTCTAATGAACACTTGGTTTTAGAAAGGTTGTGCTGAAAATGTCTTTAACTGTGTGTGTTTGTTTGTAAGTGAGAGAGAGCTATATTTTACCTATTTTATATTCACATTGGATTGAAATACAGTACATGATCCTTTAGGGCTGTACTGTTGTTTTGGGAAAGCAGAAAAATGTGTAGCTTTCTGATAATATCACCCCCCCTCTACTTTTTTTGTGTGGTACTACTTGACCTTGTCAGTTAACTTGAAACCTCACCTCGCAGAAACGGAGATAATCCCACACTAAAATACTAGGTCCCACAGGCAGGTTCAAACAGTAATATAAAAGAGAAACAGTATGCGCCAAGTCAAATCATTACTCACATGATTAGTAAAACACCAATAATCTACTACTAATCCCTCTTTCTCTCTCTTGCAGAATTTTTGGAAGGCACGTGATTAAGAAGACCACAGCAAAAGTCAATTTAGTCCGGAGCATACGAAGTAGGATTGATTTTACACTCATTCATCAGAAACAGGTATTACGAACCCGGGCTGTTTCTTCATATTCTAACTGCTTTTTTTAGATGAATAATGCAGGGTTATTTTGCTGTGTAGCAAACCCTGATGTGCTTTACTGTGAATGAGTTTCTGAATTGTGTATGTATGAATATTTTTTTCTCCTGGCTTTCAAATCACTGTGATCACAGGGTATTAAAGCCTCTCGGCTCTTACTGTAGTCCATGCTCTGAAGAATTTGTTTTCTGAGGATAGGTTTTGAATAAATATGTTGCCGCACTAGGTTTCTAAATGGAAATCGGATATGTTCCAAAATAGAGTACATTATTGGGAGAAAACAGCTTTCAACACAAGACTGCAGTAAAGGCATGTCTGCCAGCCTTCTTTATGACTAATCTCTTATTAACATTAAGGTCTAAACATTTGTGTTAACATCTGTTACCTTATTAAGAGATTAATTCTGAAAGCATTTAACGTATTGTGCCGAGTTTTATTACAGAACACAGTTGCCAGTTAATTTAAACAGAAAGATCAAAAGTAAATGACCAAGGTGTTTCCACAACCCAGTAAGGTATTCTAATAATGCTAAATAGGTTGTCTAATTTGAAATCCATATGTCCTTTTGGTACATTTTTGCAGATTCTTTGGGAGTCAGTGGCTGGACTAATGTTTTAGTAATACAGAAAGAAAATAAATTCTTATTTATCATATTTAAATCAATTCCTAAGTGTGATGAGGTGACATGGTGACTTGGTGAGTGGCACTGTCACCTCACAGCAAGAAGGTCATAAGTTCAATTTCCGACTGGAGTCATCTGAGTCCTTTCTGTGTGGAATTAGCTTATTTTCCTTAGTCCAAAGACATGCAGTCAGGTTACTAGAAGAATGGGACACATATAATTGCTCTTAGGTGTGTGCGCATGCACGTGTGTGTGTGTGTGTGTGTGTGTGTGTGTACCTGCAGGTGTTTAAAGGTGTGTCTGCCCTAAGATTAAGAGCTGAGATAGCCTCCCACCCCGATTAGGATAAGTGATTCAGGAAGTGAGTGTGATGGATAGTCTCACAGTCATGCTGCTGTTTTCAGGGTCCAGTCAAGGTAAACAGTAACAGTAAAATGTTTCCACACATTTTCTCCCTTTTCCAGTTTGCTGAAGTTTTTTTGAATGTGTTTTCACCAAAAAGGGTAGCATTCTACTCTGGCACTCCAGAATACTTGTTTTTTCAGAGCAAACCCTGACATCACCTGTGGGTTTAGTACATTACATTCCATTACATTACACAGCATTTAGCAGACGCTTTTATCCAAAGCGACTTACAATAATGTACAATAATGTAGTATGAGACAGAATGTCATTCTGTCTCGTAAAATACTACAAGTTATCCAAGTTTTGCTTTTGTTTCACATTATGCTTTTTTTACTCTCCCTAAGGCCAGATTTAGAACCGTGAGCTACATAAGCCCACTTTAAGTAAATGCAGATAAACACATGTCTTTGAATTAAATCAGGTTTTATTAATATTTTACATAAATGGGTGTTGTGTTCTATAACTAATGTGTCACCGAGCAACATCATCTGTAACAACAGCACAAATGCCTGGGCATAGTATACACGCTTCAGCATCACATCACTACTCTTTGTCAGTGTGTAACGCCCACCAGTGATGACCCCATCTGGTTCTCAAAAAGTGGTGGAAACATATATCAGTTCTCAAAAGAACACCATGGCTTTAAGAAACCCCAACAGAACTGGTTCAAGTGCAGAGTTCTTTTGCTGAAAAAGTGTGAGAAAGCATTTAATTTAAGTCACAAACTCATGTATGAGTCCAATTCTTAAGCAAACATGCATTATTGTATTACATGAATTCAATTGTCTTTTTATGTCTCTGAAGTATTGAAAGCTTTAAATGCTCTAAAAATCACATAATCCTTAATATATTTTAAAAGATTTTAAGCTGTTAGCCTTCAATGATTAACAGCCTGGTCAGAGAGCTAAATAACAGCTGTATTTAAGCACTCCCAATGTCCTGTACTGGGATGGGGAAAACTCTTGGACAGACAATCATCTCTGCAGCACTTCATACTAAATCAGTCCTTTAAGGAAAAGTGTCAGGGCAGAATCCTCTGTTGAGAAAAGACACATGACAGCCCACTTGGAGTTTGCTAAAAATGGCTTGTGTGGAGAACTCTGACAGCATGTCTGCCTCTTTGGGCAAAACAGACACTGCACTTCACGTGGCCTATACTATCTCTATTCTAAAAACTTGCAGTCATTGTGTTAGCTATTGAGTGCCTTTCAGCTGTTGGAATAGGTAGACAGGTAATCACTGAGGAATAAAGAAAGAAACCAAACTACTTTAGGCAAGTCTGTGAACATCCATCTCCCTGATAGATCTCCACATAGAGTTTGAATTAGGGCAGTTTTAAAGATGGCACTTTACAAAAACAAATTTTACAGACGTCAAAACCTTATAGAACCTTTATTCTTGTAGAACCTTTCTGGATCGCAAGTAATAGATAGTATAAACTTCTTAAATCATGGTGTGCTTTACAAGGACATATTCAGAAAGGTTTGCAGCTGTGATTTGTATTACATGTGTTTCCACAAAGTATTTTGAATTGAGTTTGAATTGAAATGAACATTTTAATGATTAAAAAATTTATTTACCATTATGCAATTGTAGTAGTGCATAATAGCTTGTGCATAATACAACATAGATATATTCATTCAAAATTAATTTCACAATACAATCTAGTGTGAAAAAGCCAAGGAGTTTAAATATATTTAAAATATGCTTCAAATGGTATATTTGTGTTGCAAAATAATAATCTAAATCTAAATTTCAATGAGATGTGGTATTGGTCAAAGAGAATTTCACTTTGATATGAAAAGAAACTATATTTAAAATAATACTTAAGTTTTTTTTTTCTTGCAAGGGTTGGCTAATGTAAATGTGGTCTAATCAAACATCATCCCCGTTGTTTAAGCTATTGGCTATTGAACATGAAGTTATGGATATATGCTTCAGTTGGTTTTGTACGTTGTATGTTCTGCAGGATGAGTGACTTGGCCCTGAAACCCAGTCATTTGCAACATATTATTTACTGTCACAGAACAGCAGATGTGCTTTAGGGCGGCGAGGCCTGATCTCATACATTTCTCATGTATTTACCCACCAGCTGCAGTAAAAATGCATTAGAATTAATGAAGCCAGAACCCCCCTACAGACCCCACCACCGCCCCTAAACCCCAGAGTAATGCACAACCCTGCTCTTTGGTAGATGAATAAATGCTGAGTGTTTGCTTTATTTATTTATTGAAATATTTTTGAGGAGTTTGCGCATTGTGTAATTGCACACTCCTATGCTTTTAATGCCACACAACATGCATATTAGCCCTAATATTTATTATTTTTAATGTATTTGTTAACCTGAATACTATATCTAAGTATAACAAATAATGTATATACAGTATATATACACATTATATGTCTTTGCAATAAAATATGTATGGATTACTGTGACATTGTTTTTCATGTGCACAAAGATATACTTGTAAATATCTATTAAAGTATGTATGTATTCAAGTACACTTTAGCACCTGTGTTAAAGCGAACCCTTACTCTGAACATTTAGGTAGTTTAAGGCTACGTTCTCTAATGTATTCTATATTGCTGGTTTTAGGAAAATAAAATCCCTTTCCTGTAACTTTAGCTTTAATGCAGGACTTATAGCACCGTATGAGGTCACCAAGGGCAGCATTAGAAAGTCAGATTACTTCTAAAATGTAAAATCAATGGAGAAAAATTCATAAAGCAAAGTGTAGCAAGGCGCAAGGCAGTAAGCAGTTTTCACTCCCTAGCTTTTAGTTTAATGGTGAATTTACCCTATACGGCCACATCACATTAGGCACTAGTGCACATCATATTAGCGGCAGTGTTCTGGTAGTTCTGCCTCACTGACCAGGATGCAATGTTGTTAGTCCTACATCCCGACTATGTTCTGCTTTAATGTTGTGTTACTATGTTTAAACATACTTGTTTTGAAATACAAACTCAAAAAGATGGGATATATTATGTATTTATCTTCAGTGAAGCTTTATTAGAATTACTTGTACACCTGAACATTTATCCAAATAACTGGTTGTACAGCAGCAGTGCAATTAAAGAATAATACAGTAATAATGTATAATGTTTGATTAAAATGTATAGATTATGTGCGTGTTTGAAAAATATATAGTCAATGTAATACAATAAGATAAACATTGACATTTTTTTTTTATGAAAATGTAAAAAAGGTACAGTGGAACTCTTTATAATAAGCTTCAGAACAGTGTTAACTAAATGTCTTTTATGTATGTGTTTGAGTAAAATTAACATTTTCACATTTTCCATATGTAAACTACTGACTTGCTTTGGCGTGAGATGACTTGCCATACTTTCCATCAGTCTTTTACACTGGGTTACTATATTCCCCCAGTATAAAAATTCAGCTCGCCTTTGTTTGACGGATTGTGACCATCCATCTTCTTCCTGATCATATATATTGAGATTTGGCTGGCCTCAACAGATTCTTGATCTGGTGGTCCTTCATCTCTACGCTGATTATGTGTCATCTACATTGTCCTGCAGATTCAGCCAGTCTTTTGCAGTATTTTGCTCCTGGCTCTTTTTGTTTTTCATTGATAAAGGATTTTTTCTTAGTTTTGCATGGCTTCTGCCATGCCCATCATAGAAGCATGTTATGAATATGTTAGAATATAGTTTTATTGGTAATTATTTGGAATATAATTCCTTCTCACATTTCTTGATGAATGTAAGTGTGGATCCAATGTCTGAAAACTATGGGCTAATTGCAATTGGAAATTGTTAAAATTCCACAAATAATATTTAAAGGGTACATTGGCAAATCTGTTTTAGAGAGCTCTCTAATATTATTGCAAAATGTACCTCAGTGTGGCCAGAAAATGTTATTATTATTTGTGCAAAATTATATAGGTTTCTATAAATATATAAATCCCAAGAAAAATGTGTATAGACTTTAGAAAAATAATATAAACTGATGCATACTACTACGGAACCTCCAGCCTCCGTACGTCAGTAACATAATAAGGAGATTCAGTCAGTGATAAGAAGCTTTTGATACCTTCCTTTCGCTAACCTTTCTTTTTATTGAAGTTTCATTCATTCTGCAGCCACTTTCTTCATATTCCACCAAATATTGTCTATAGGATTTAAATTTGGACACTGCAAGCTAATGCCAAATCAACCAAAACTTGGTTGCGGAATTAGTCCTGGAATATCAAAGAGTGGCATTTTTAAAGTCCAATTATCCCCAAGATTCAATTTCACCAGCAAAGGAATATCATTCCCCCTCAAAATGCCTTTCTGTGAATCCACTTGGTAGAAAATTGCTGCTTTCTACAGGATAATGGCGCTCCTACATCATTTCTAACACCCCCATGCTTGGGGATAGAAACCTTCTGGAATTCTTACATTTATTTTGTGCCAGGCAACCCTTTGACCCCAATGACTAAATGGTCCTGGTTTATATTCATCACACTATAGAACTGTGTCCCCGAACTCTTGTCCAAATTCCTTCTAGCATATACCATTAAACCCTTTCTTTGCTTCTAGTACTAAATGTCATGCGATTGTGTACTAACTGATCAAAGCACACTTGTAATTAAAAGCTGCAATTAATTTAGATTTAAACACATGTAATAACTTGTTTGGATGTTGTTCATAGTATTATGCATAGGTTTTATAATTTATAATTTAATGTGTAATGTGTATTTAGTATTTCTGCAAAACAAACATGTTGGCGTCATTGTTAAAAAAGCAAGTAAAAAGCATTTTAGATTAAACTAAGAAAGATATGATGTTTAAGCAAACCCATGTGTACTCTAACACATTAGTGTTTAGTGTATATAAGAACAGAGTGCATGTAAATATATGTTTTGTCAGTCACCACTTAAAGTTAAATGCCAGTTTGAGCAGACCTGTTTAAAAGTGATGGTCATATTGACATTTACCAAGACTTTACAGGACACCTTTCTGGTAAATCAGTTCCTTTCAGAAATGTTTCAATGCATATTGATGTCTGGCTATACATATGACTGCAATTACAATGTCCCAATATACCAGAAAGGTGTCCTGTTAAGTCCTGGTAAATGTCAATATGACGCTCGCTTTACACAGTCCTTCTCAAACTGGCATTTGACTTTAAGTACTGTCTGTCACACACAGAACCATTATATAATGGGTAAACTGTGGCTATAGAAAGATAAACATGGTCAACAACAAGATTTCAATCACCAGTGGGATACTGGACAAACCATTTAATGGCCATTAATGCTAAGTGGGTAGCTCTATTGCCTCACCGCATGAAGGTCCTGGGTTCAATATCCAGGTGGGTCCTTTCTGTGTGGAGTTTGCATGTTCTCTCTATGTCTGTGTGCTCCGGTTTTCTCCCACAGTCCAAAGTGCACATGATGTGAATTTGAGAAACAAAAATTCCATTACTGTTTTATATGAACTTTCCTGAATGCAACCAAAGTGTAAAATATGACATTAAAATCCCAATAAACCAAACAAAGAAACAATAACAACAACAACAGAAAAAACATTTATACAAACCAGGCTGTTTGTGTATTTTGTCATTTGTGTTTATTATCTTATATCTTTCAGCAAAACTGAAGATTTATTTTATTTAATTATTTTAACTGTCTAGTTTTTGGCTACATCTTTGTCCTCTACAGCCTTGGGTTACTGTTTAAACCTTATTTTACATATGTGTGAATGTATAATGCGAATAATCAGAGATCAACACTGCCAACATATTACTAAACATCATGACAACATGTCATCAGTGCTGGAACCTCATTCATTAGAAGCCTAATCAAGAAAAAAATAGGCTAGAAGGGCTCATCAAAAGAGCTTATATTCAGGCTAGAATAACAACTGATGTGAGTTAAACCACTGAGTTGTTTTAGGCCTTGCCACAGCACAGTGTCATTGAAATCTGTAGAGGTTAGTTTTCATGATCATTTTCACTAAGTCTTGTTCGCTCTATTTTCAATTCGATTGTGCTTCTAAATTCAGTCTGGCTAGAAGGGGTCACTTTTAATCACAGTGGCTAAATTGGAGTTGGCATTTCAATTTTGATATGGCAATGCTAAGCAAGGTCTAAGCAAGGTCTGGTTCTGCATTTTTTCCTAAAGTGTATTAAGACAACAGTGTTTACCACAATAGTTGAGGACTAGCTGTAGCACCAAGTATCTACATTCAAAGGATTAGTTTTATGAAAACTATTCTATTATGAAAATATTCTGTTATGTCTGATTGTGTATAATTATTTATTAGCATACAACAAAAAAAGAAAAAAAATATGTGCAAAAGTGAATTATATTTAGTTACCTCCTCTAACACCTTTAAACCTGAAATGAATGGTCCCTAATGAATGTAATTACAAACACCTATATTTGTCCAACTATTTCATTTTCAAAAGACTGCAGTGAAGGAGTACATCACGTTTCTGCAAGGCATGGTTTTCAGATATACAGATGCTGTATGATTCATAGGAAGTAATATGTATAAGCCAAACTTCCAACATCCAAAATCTCAAAGATCATGAATTTACAGACATAAAATCATTACTACTTATACTACATAAAATCCTTAATGCTTACTATTTAACACAAACTTTTTAACCCTACCCTATGGCAGGTGCCACAGAGCCATGTGCTCTAAATCACTGTAACAGTTTATTTTCCAAAAGCCATCAGTCATTAATGATTGAAACAGAACTGTTGTTTACATTGTTTTATGCCACACTGCACTTTATTCTACCATTGTATATTATTTAATGTTTCTAATGTTGGTATTATATTTTGCTGAATTGTATTTACCCATATTTGCAAAATTCTGCAGAGATTGTAATTTTGTATATAGTCAGCATTTACTTTGGTGTGTATATTTTATTGTTTGTAAATTGTAGAGAGCGGTGTTTTGGTAAATT
>JAYDZF010000013.1:18076555-18087173 GCA_034509105.1 Microcambeva barbata
GTGTGTGTGTGTGTGTGTGTGTGTGTGTGTGTGTGTGTGTGTGTGTGTTATATAGATATATATATATATATATGTTAAATCCTTATATTCAGTATTACATTCAGTCATTGTTTACATAAATGTTTATATAAATGTTGTTTTTATGCAACTTTAACTTATGCAAGAGTTATTGTCTGTCTGCAGGCCTTTTATTGAAAGAGTTTCTCAAGAATTATTTTTGAAAGAATAGTTGATATTTTAAGTATGGCAACAGTTAGTGGAATAATTGTGTTTGCATTTACTCTTCCATTTTTGAAACAGACTTTTAATGCTTAAGGGCTCTTATTAGGTTTTGACAAGTGAAGTGAGCAAGTTACTTAAGGAAGTAATTCAGTTTGTATAGATGTGGTATAGG
This sequence comes from Microcambeva barbata, assembly GCA_034509105.1. Lineage (NCBI taxonomy): Eukaryota > Metazoa > Chordata > Actinopteri > Siluriformes > Trichomycteridae > Microcambeva > Microcambeva barbata. Next base: position 18,076,950 of record JAYDZF010000013.1, read on the forward strand.
ACGTTGCTCTTGAAATCGAGTTGCCATAGCTTCTTATGTTTCCTATTTCCTCCAAAACAACCTGGAGTAAGACAGGAGGGCAACATGGTGAAATGCATCATGCCACTTTCTGGAAACAGAAGTCTTTTCAGTACTGAAAAAGAGGACCATTACAATAGGCAAAGTAAGTGTGTGAAGGAGAAAAGATGAAAATAAGAAAAACGACACCAAATGTGGCTTTGGTAATGATGTCTGATGGCAATTTAGTGGCTCTTGCCACATATCTTGCACTGAAAAGACAATTAATGATCACGTGTCTCATTAGGGAGATGTAAGGGAACTGGATGTGACACACTTCTAAAAGCATAGCTATCTGTGTGACATTTCATTCAAAGAACATTTCATTTTCCCCCTGCCTTTTTAATGTCATTTCCATTGGAACACGCAAGTTCACTGCTCACAAAAAATAGGGGATATTTCAAAATGAATATAAAGCAATTAAAATAGTTTTATTTTATTATTTTCAATTGTTAAACAAGAACATCAGAAAAGCCAACGACAAGTCAAAGAAAGTTCTTTGATTATACATATGAGATGCAAACTCAATTTTTGTGCTTGAATAGCAAGTGACATATTGGCAAGAGACACATTGGAAGTTCAATAGGGTGCTATATAAACTGAACGTATTATTATTATTATTATATTAATGGTCGGCGAACATTTCGTATGGTCTGGGTGGATATCAGTCAACTAGTAAAACTGTCCAGGTACCTCTGTTACATTTCTGTGCCTGTTTCTTCTTGCCAAAAAGGTAAAGTAGCAGTCCTCTTGCTGTGGCATACAGGCGACCCTGTCCTCATCTTCTTTGTACAATCTCTTGAAAGCGATTCCACAGTCTACTGTCACGCTTTGGGTTTGCAATTGCATTCTTGACTCCTTTTAAAATACAAATGTTAATTTATTTTTTCATCAATTTTTTTGATGTTTTAATATGCATTGGACATTTATAGTAATAACAAAATAAATTCCTAAACATTTTTATGAAAATTCATCATATCTTGTTCTATATCCAAGTTTGTTACGACCTGAGAGATCGTAAGTTTAGGGTTGTGCAGTCTGAAATCCAATGTATATAATTTTGTTATTAAATGTGTCATAGTTGCGTAACTGCACTGCATCAAAAAATCTAACAGGAGAAGGGAACATCTATATAGGCATTTTCCAAATACTCACCATAACCAATGAATCAAATGTGATAGATACTTAAATGTTGAGAATGATCCCAAACTGTTTTGCAGTTCAGGGTCAGGTATCTCTCTCTCTCTCTCTCTCTCTCTCTCTGCCGCATGACAGATATGGTCTTTCATATTACCAAAGCTCAGTTAAGAAACAAGAAATAAGTCAACGTGTCAAAAGAAACAATAAAAAACAAAAAACCTTCATATTTGGAGATCCAATAAAGAGAAAATGTATTTACAACATAGTACAAATAAACCATTTGAATTTAAAGAAAGGCAAGCATTGTATTAAATTAGGTGTCACCTGAAGTAAATTTGGTTACTACTGTAACCTGTTTTTTCATCATCTTTCCTTCTTCAAACTTTAAACCTCAAGGGTGCAAGATATATGTACAAGAAAGAAACACATACTAAATATGACAAAAACATAAATGTACCATTTCTCCAGTGACAGTGAGGTCATCAGCATAGCATGTAATGCTAAAAGTTTGCTTTTAGAAGTGAAGCATAATAACCACAGTAGCTGAGATGGCATTAAGAATCAAAAACAATAACAAACTAATCATTATCTGGTCACTTGGGGTAATATAAGGTTTGATTGATAAATGGGAGGGGGGTTAAAAAGTATACAGCTCAACATATGGGCTAGTCAGTTACAAAGAAATCTGTATGCTGTAAGTAGCTTTGATTAAAAAAGTATTTGTTCTAAATTTTCATCATTATTTTCTATAGTTCTTTTTATGCTTGCTTTTTTCATGCAATTTGGCTCACACATGCACTGTTACTTTAGACGGCTTTATGAAAGTCTGTGTGTGTGTGTGTGTGTGTGTGTACATGTGATTTCTGTGGTATTTGGAGAGTCAGAAAGTCAACAACATTACAATTCAGTCCATGCACAGCTATCAGCTCCACTTTATATTAATATTCTGAAGAGTTGAGATTCTTGTCCTGGTACAAGCATGGCCAACGGTGCATAGTTACCAACCTAGAGGCAATATAGAGCTTAAATTGTCAAACCCATACTTCAGTACAATTGACACTATATGGACAGAGGTGTTGGGATACTGCTCTTAATCACTGATTTCAGGGGGTTTGTTCAGTCATTACCACAGGTTTCTGAAATAAAAAATCACACATAGCTGCCTTCACGAACAGTCATTCTAAACAGCTCACTGAATTGCTGAATGCTGCAATCAGATGCCACAGTTGCAGCAAGCCAGTTCCTGAAATTCCTTTTATCCCAGATATCCCATGGCATTATCGAAAAGTGGAAACTGTTCAGGAACAACATTTCATACGCCAAAACTGTTTGACTCCATGGCAGTGGAACTATTTAATGTGATGTGAAATCCTACTTTAATCTATATAATTGTCTGATGGACCACTGCACCACTGTGCTATGGCCATGACTTCATGGGAATATGTTGTCATTTTCCTTATGCTGTTTGCAAGAGGCTAACTATCAAGACACCTTGTTTGTCAGGAGCAACTACCTAGTAGTTGAGGGAAATTGCAAGCTGCAGTGGTCAGGACCTTACATAGTACTTTGGCTTCTATTTCTCATAAACAGCAGGTTGAAGGGGCTTGCTCTAATCAACCGGCTGGTCCGGACATGCCCTAGGTTTTATCTCTCACAAGACCCCTAGAAGGCATTTTCTCAAGGTCAGTTGAGCACCAATTACACCTGATTGTTTGAGTGTATCACCACCGTCATAGTCAAACACTATTACAGCTAATTTCATCTAATTCATTTAATGTTATGTCTTTGGACTGTAAGAGGAAACTGGAGCTCCCAGAGAACACCCACACATACACATGGAAAACAATCTTTACACAGAAAGGACCCAGACTGCTCTACCTGGAAATCAAACCCAAAAACCCTTTATATGTGAGGTGACAGGGTTACATGTGCCACCTAGATATGAAGGAATAGATGCAGATGCAGCTGAAGAGAAAACATTAACTGCCAAAAACACCAAACCACTGTACTAACTTGGACAGTACAGGACAGTACCTACTCCTGGTAAGGGTCACCACAGTGGATTGCGTTCAACATTAGTGATTTTGGCATAGCTTTTTATGCCCTTCTTGACCCAACCCAAAGGTTTGATCGACTGGCAGGTATGTAGATCCAGCAGTGTGGGCAAATTCACCCTGATAATCCTCTCTGCAGTCCTGATAATGCTCTGCAGTCTCTTGATGTAATGTTTGGTGGCTGAGCTTTCCCACATAGTAATGGATGTGAGGATGATGGATTCTTTGAAGACTGTGTAGAATCTTGTAAGTCGAACTACCTTAACTGGTACAGTAAGTACATCCTCTGCATCCCCTTGGAGATTGTTGTACTCAGTAACTTGTATGACTCCACAGCCATCACAGTTCTGTCAAGGATGGTGAGCGCTGTCATGGTCGGGGGGCTCCTCCTGAATTTTTCAGTTATCTTCACTGTTTCAGATCCAGGTTGCTCTGACTGCTCCAGAGGATGACCTGATCAACCACCTTTCTGTATGCAGACACATCACTTTCACGGATCAGGCCAATGTCCATGGTGTCATCGGCATACTTGAGAATATTTACAGAAAGGTCATTCTTGTACAACATAAGTGTTAACATACATGATGTATAACCAATTTTTGTTCAATGCTGTCCCCAATATACTCCCCATTTCAAAAATGTGCAGTTCTGAACCTGCGCAAGGCAAGTTCATACAAAGATCAGCTTTGTATATAGACAGCTACGCCCTGATAAACGCATTATCCCTAAACTCTGTGCATGTGCCATCAATTTGCCAGCATTTAATTTAGTTTATTTTTATATCAGTTATGAGAAATACCCAGTCCTGCTCCCCCCTGCATAAACAACAACCAAACATTGTTCATATTGTCATAGCCTAGCCGGATGACAAAGCTGAGATCTTGAACATGTTGTTTGTCCCCACCTGAATGCATATTTTGAAAGCTTCATCCTCCACCAGCACCATGTCTCTTACTTCTCTGCGAGGTATTACTGCTGAGACAGTTCCACCACTTCCATCCCTACACTGCTGTCTTCAGTGAGCCAGGATTGACACCTCTGGATTTGAATGAAAAGAGATAAGTGCCAGAGAGTGAAGCTGAATGTTCTTCTGAATGTATTACATACTCTGACACAGAAAGTAGACTGGTGCATATGGAAACATGACAAGTACGATGACATCTTTCTTTTGAAAAAAAAAAAAACTGAAGAAGCTTAGGAGAGGGAAATGTGATAAACATGCTGGTTTAGTTTTATTAAAGCAGAATCATTAGCTTGGCATTGCATGTGGGTAATTGCTTGAAGGCTAAATGTCAAGCAGAAGCTTTTTTGTGTAAAACATTCTAAAGGTTTTCAGTATGTTTGCAATATAGTTATTGACAGTTCACAGTTTCGAACTTTTAAATATTATTGTGCTATCTTTAAAAAGGGCAGACATTTGCAGTTGTTGCCAAATGATTCTATTCATTAGCATCAGTGACATTTGTGAATATTTTATAGAAGTCTTGGGACTTTAGTGAGTTCTGCCACTGTCCTTTACTGTTCTAATTTTAAATTCTAAGATTATTTTAATATATAGTACATTTACAGTACAACACCATTCAGAGCAACTTTCAGAGAGACTTACTTTCTTCTCTGAAAATGTTCCTTAAAACAGCCCTAGAACACACATCTTGGTCTTGCTACAGTGCCTGAGAGTTGGATCTAAACGAGCAAGACTTCAAATTATTGTATGTATGCAGGAAATACATCTAATCATTTGGGTTTAATCTAACTGTAAAAGTTTCTCCAGACAGCCATGAAAAAAAGCTTTGAGGTGCCAAATTTGGTTATTGGTTATTTCTTGGAGCCATCCTAGAACTGACTGCAATATAATCTGCCTTGATTGTAAAAATCTAAAAAAGCTTGTGCCCCAGCAGCTTCCTTTTATTATAGACTTTTATGTTCTTTTTGGATCACACTGAACCATCTGGAGTGAATTTTACTGTTGACACTAATGTCCCATATTAGTGTATGTAATTTTTTTTGTTTAGCTCTAGGAGAATAAACCTTTAACTTATTCTAAATAAAGAATTAAGTAAGCAAATACTAGTCAAACAGATTCAGTGCTGAAAACAGGAATGTCTAATTAAAACAAAAAACATTTATGGAAATATAAAATGATGATCGTGCTCAGTTGACAAAAGTTGATGAGAGTTAATTATTTGGGCATGTATTGCCGAGCTTCAGTCATACTGACTTACTAACAATTGTTTAGAGTGTTTCATGACATATTCTGTGTATTCTGGTGAAGCAGTACAAATTATTGAATAATTAATTAAATAATTTAATTTGTTTTTAAAAATATTTATTAAGTGAAAATATATTTTCATCCCACCAGTACAGTTAAAGGTTGAAGTCCATGTCAATGCTTATTAAACTGTGTAGGCAGCACATTGTGGCTTTAATATGTGTCCTTATGCCGTTTTATCCTGTACTGTACTTTAGTGTACAGATAAATCAAAAGTTTGATCCTCATTTAAAATATAATAAAGTTTGTCTAGAAAGTAAGGCTGGGCAAGCTTCCTTTCATTATATAATTCTAAACAAAGGGACAAGTATATATTAATTAATTACATACTAAATCATCTAGAATACATTTGACTTCCTTTTAACAATTAGTGGACTAATTAACGACTAAATATAATAGGAAGGAACTCTTTAATTTTGTATGGAATAATCAAAATATGGAAAGCATGTAATTAATTGTAATGCTTATGTGCATGACTGCTTGCCTAAAATAGCAAAGGAGATGGCAGGGCCTGCTATAACTGTCTGTAACTGAGATCACAGGATGATGTGGTGGAAGGAAATTGTTCTTTGCACGTTTAATTAAGCTTGACAGGAATTAAAAAAGACTGAAAGGGAGATAATGGGAAACAGGAAGAAGCGAACAGTGTGAGCATAGCAAGTTGAGCTATATCCTGTTCAACATAAAGCCCTGGCATCAATGTTAATTCTTGATGCTAATCCACACCCTAAGACTTCATGTTGTAATTGGTTTTTAACACACAGTTACATAAACGTGCAAACAGGGCAAGTTAGTTTTTTACTTTTGTTTTAGTGTGTTGTTGTTTTAGTGTGTAGATTTTTTATAGAAACAAAAGTTGCACTGCTTATGTTTCAATTTAATTTAATGCTTTTATTCAAAGTGATCTATCTAAATATCTATATATGCTGCTAGCACTGCGTTTAATCACTCTATGTTATTTTGTAATTAAGTTTCTATTTAAAATGCATTATCCACTGGTCAGAGAAGAGTTACAGCTACTAATTTCTAATTCCATTTATGTCCAAGATGTATCTTAAGGAATGTAACACAAATCTGTATTTAATATGAAGGCTGAAGTTTAGATTGTTTGCTTTGTTATAGCATGTCCTATTAATATATGTGTCCACCTTTAGCCTTTAAGATGAAGCTTACCACACAGTTAACTGACTTGTTTGTGAAAGTACCTTTGATGCATTTTAAGAGAGACATGCTTCCATCAAGGCTCTCTTATTTTTTTCCAATAAGGTTTTGGGGTATTTTAGCACATAAACAAATTTTGCTAGACCTTTTTCACGTTTTTATCAGATTACCATAAATGGCAGTCATTTACAAAGAGCCACAATTGAGAATTGGAGTTTAAGTTAGTACTCAGCAATAATTATTTCTACAGAGATCAACTACACGATTGATTAAGAGGCTGAACAGTGCAACATTAAGGCATTCACTCTATTATCTACAGATCTCACTTTTTTTGCTAAAGCTCTATAAAAACTAGAAAAAACTAGAAGGGTGACAGTTAGTGTCCTCCTTCAAACACATTAATCTGCTTAATGATGAGGCTTGTGCAGTAGATCAAAAAGTGCTCAGCTTTAAGTGTCTAAGAAAAAGCTATTTGACGTAGCTATTGCATGATGAAAAACATTAAGTGGATGGGGAAAAAAAAAACAATAAATGAATTCTGAACAGTGACACGGCCGTCATACTGCTACGATTCTGAATTCACAATACACACTGTCAGTAAACTCTATTTACCTCTACTAAATTAACAACAATGTTGTCCAGAAGAACAAGAACTGAAGTGTTCTGAAGTTTCATACACCTTACTAATATCCTTTTGTTGATTGATTACACCCATAAACACATATAAGCATGCAATATAATTCTATTTCCATGGTATAATTAAGTAAACAAGTAAGAAGCCAGGTCATGACATTCTGCCCAATGTTGGTAATGAGATCACGTCTCTTCTTGGTATTAATTACCTTGGATGAATACATTTCTTCATTAGCTCCACTCCACTGGCTTTTTGTTTTTAAACAAAGTTCAACAGGACATTCTGCAGTGGCATTGCACCTTTTTGGAAATGTCTTGTTGTTAAACCTGAATTTTGAATCTTGATTGTGACTCAGCTGTTGTTAGCACCACTAATATTGTTTTATTAGTTTTTCATAAATTAAACAAGCCCTATTGGATTCATTTTAAATGTTGTAGACTTTTCATAGAACAATTTACCTCTAATGTGCCACTAGAGTATTGCTTCATACGCTCACTTTTTACTTTATCCTTTGGTCTGAGACTACATGAATCTGACTGGGGAATCCATCTAAAATGTCTAGCTTCCACTACCTGTCAGCTTCAATAATGAGACTTTTAATCTCCCAGCTCACATACACCCTGCTGACAGTGAGGGTTCCAAATACATTCTACACCAGCAGGATCCTAACAAAGAAATCTAAACAGTTTTGTGTCATTATGCAGTATATGCTATAGTAAATGACTTGAAAAATGATTCATTACTTTACTTTAGTGATTTGTACTGTTTGAGGTCTTCCTTATAACAGCATGATATTTAGTAATGGCCATAGTAGATAGTTCAGTTCTTGCTTCCCTTTAACTTTGTAACCCTTTAAAATGTTGTTATTACTGTGTCATGTCAATTATCTCTGGTCCACAGGTGTTTAAAGTGCACAATGCTTATCAATATATAAGCAATATTGTCTGTCAAATACATAACAGCTATCAACATTACAGCTAACAGATGATTTTACAAGATGGAGAGGAGTTTGTATTAAAAATAGCTTGTATTTTGTCAGGTAAATTGGGTTTGCTCTTTGTTTCTTAACTATTCTAGTTCCCACCACAAAGAGATTTATTGTTTATCCTTGTGGAAAAAACTTGTCAATGTAATGTGTTGATAATTATTCTGTAGTAACAGGAGATGACTAGTCGAAAAAAAGATTTTACTTTATTTAGTTAAAGTGTTACACAATAAGCAGGTAACATTGTAAACAGTGTGAGGGAATCTGCATTGGGGGTTGGATCAATCAAAGGATCAGCCTTAACTAGAAATGATAACTTGTGGCTCACCACCTCATGAAAGCATTGCCAATATGCTAACAAATGTGATACAATGTAAGTCATTCGTTATATATTGTTCATACTGTATTCATGGAATCTGGAGAGTTCTTAGTCCATGTAGGGCAAATCCAGAAACCACTGTTGAATGAGCATAAGATTGGATTGTATGAGAGGTGCAGTTGGGCTTGTGAGCACTTGAGAAAACAATTGTCTCTAAGCACAGTTTGCCACTGCATCAAGGAGTGCAATCAAAAAATATTTAACACAAAAAGAAAAGCAATACAACAATAGGTACATCAATGAAGAAATGCCACAGAGATCTCCTGGGCCGAGCTCATCTCAGAAGGTTTCAACATTTGACATGGTGTACATGTGCATCAGTGCACAGTATATATGAACAAAACCATATTTGTTTCAACGTTTTGTGAAATTGGTTTTGTCCCAAAAATAATCAACATTATTAGCTTTAAAGCTTTAGCCTTAAAGCTGCCTCAGAGTAACTGCTTACAGCAAATATAACTAAAAAAAAAAAAACAACGACATAATATTTAATTAGACAATTTATTCAGAGGCACCTTAATCTGTAATTAGCAGCACAAACATATGCAAATATATAAATCAGAGCAGAGCAGTCTAGGCTGCCCTCAGTGAAGCATGACTGATTTTTAAAGTCCTCTCTGTAGGAGAAGAAAGCTGAAGGAAAATGGATGAACGCACTGGAACTGGTTTCTGTAAATAAACTTTTCTATTGGAACAACTGAAGCTGAAGAATTAGAATAATTCCCAGTACAATTGGGAACTTTAAATGTATGTAAGTTCATACTACATTAATAAAAAATATTTTACATCCTCAGCTATTTTATGTAAAAACATTTATTCACACGGTACCATCAGCCTACGAGCATTTGAAGTAGTGACTTTTAAAAGTTAGTTACAGCGTGATGGTTCTCCTACTGCTTTTTCATGTTCACACTCATTGAGGGTCTGGTTTCTCCTGAAACACTGGACTCAGGGAAGTTGCACCTGATTGATATCTAGTTCAAGTTTTGGTTTACACCAACCAAGCACTGTGTCATAGTAGAAAATAAATAATACATGTGGCATTTAAAGAAATGCAATGATTACACACATATTTATTTTTTATTTTATTTAGTTGGCTAAATGTTTTAGTTTACCCGCTTAATTGTAGTTGGTTATACAATTAATACATTTGATTTATATTGATTATGTTTGAGTTTGCTAAAAGCACACGCTGTGCTGCATCATGTTGCATAGTATTTATCAAACTTGCCATTCATCAGGAAATTGAATTATTAGTTCATGAAGTAACAACAGTAAAAACATCCACACCATTGGACTGAAAAAAATTCAATTTGGACTGTCCTAACAGGTAAGATAAACTGCTTATCATCTACACAGAGAGAAAAAAAAGACTTATAATGTTCAGAAAGTTAGCCATGTGAACAAAATCTTTTTTTTATTTGATTTGTTTTTCTGTATTGACCAGTGCACTGTACTAATGTGTGGAGTACGTGGGTGAATATGTGCATAAGCAAAGGCTATGATATTCCAATGGCTGATGCAATGATCGATTGAACTGATCCT
>JAYDZF010000013.1:18118144-18128905 GCA_034509105.1 Microcambeva barbata
GACTGGGGCTCCATGCAAGATCTCACCTCATGGCATATCAATGATCCTAAGAAAGGTGAGAAATCAGCCCAGAACTATAGGAGGAGATGGTCAATGACCTGAAGAAAGCTGGCACCACTGTTTCCAAGGTTACTGTGGGTAATACACTAAGACATCGTAGTTTAAAGTCACGCATGGCAATATATATATTGGTATACCTTTCCCAAAATGGATGATTCCTATGCTGACTCATTCTCCACTAAACATTTCTACTTGAAGATGATTTAGTAGTCAGTCATCTAGGATTTCGAACAGCCTACAGTTGAAAGTTGGGTCTGCAAACCTAAACCTGATTCTCTCTGCAATCTTGATTTTGCATTTGCTATAGTCTCGTGGTTATTACTAGTGTACAACACCAGTATACTTAGTTCTTTTTTATAACTCACCTGATGTAGCAATTTTTAGAGCATCATGACAGAACTCGGCCTTGAGGAGGTGATTGCCCAAGAGGCGGCATGACATATAATTTTTTTAGCCTTGCTGTTCCAAGTTAGTTGTTACCACACTAAACAAACCAGGCACTTAAAGTGGTTATAAAACTGCTGTTTTGCACTGTGAACACTTTTAAGGTCAGCGTTTTTTTTCTGTTTTTCAAAATTGTTTTAGTGGGTTAGTGTGATTACATTTTTGATGTTATCATTACTGTGTGTGTGTGTGTGTGTGTGTGTGTGTGTGTGTGTGTGTGTGAATAGGAGGAGTAATTTTTCAATAGGTTTTTTTTAGTGGACCTATGTAATTGTTTGGAGAGTTTTCCAAACAGTATCAACTGGATACTGTGTCTGGATATTCCATTTTGAATAGCTTATGTCTAGTGTAGAATATTATATAAGTTGGGATTGTCAGTCATGTTAAATATTCTCTATAGTTTGTGTGTCCAGAGGTCAGCAGTGAGGTTTATAGAGATGTCCGTTTACCATTTTCTTTTAAGTATGATTTTTTGTGGAGTCTAATTTTGATAGTAGCTGTATGTAGATGTGGTACAAAGTATGAAACTGAGGAATGAAGAATTAATATTAACTTTACTTGGTTTTAAGTAGACAATGTTTTATAGTTATATTTTATAAAAAAACAAAAATTCTGCATTATTACATTTTGTGTCAAATATATTATTATCCATTCTGTAGATCAGAGCACAGCCCCTCCCCACAGTGCCACTTCTGACATGATTCCAGAGCTGGGTAAAGAAGCTCATACATCCCTGTAGAGATAGAAAGAAATGCTTAGAAGAATGTTTTCTCCAGGGTCCATCCTCAGCTTTATCCATTATTATTCATTTCTTTGTACAACTGCCATGAGGGTTTTAGGCCCTTTGGAAAAAGGTCTGGGAAGATGTGAAAGCTTTATCTGTTCAAAGCTGAAGGGGAATCATATCACAACCCTCACCTGTGTTAGATAGTGAGGAAAAGAAGCCTTAAGTATAGGAGGGTTAAATGCATGGTGTGGTTGAAGGTTAGCGTTGTAGTTTTTTTCATTTTAGCAATACCCAGAGAAGATAGTGGATTTAAAATTGTTTCCATCGATCAGCATTATAGACAGATGACCGTTTGAATCAAAAGCTGGTATTATTACGCTAGGATTGGAACATATGAGTGAAATTATCATGTATACTTACCAGGGCTACCAATACTTTCTTTCCTTACACCCACTCTCTGGGAAGCTGCTAAGTATTCATTTTTTTCACTTTGAATAACTCTTTGTATTTTTGTAAAAAGGCAATTTTATCCAATATTGTATCTAATATTCAGAGGGTGGGGAATAAGGGAAAAGTAATCAAATGTCAACCGTTCTAGCAGGTTTATTTTATTTTATTTGTTTACTTCACTTCATTGTCTTTAATCACTTATCCTAATTAGGGTTGGGGAGGGGTGCTGGAGCCTATCCCAGCTCTTCAATGTAACACCCTGGATGGGGCACCAGTCCATCAGGTACCTACAGGCTATTCAGTGTCTCCAATCAACCTGGTAGCATGTCTTTGGACTGGGGGAAAGCCACTAAGCCATGTGCTGCCCTTATTTTATTTGGTCAATCAGAAAATTGCTTTCAGTAAGTTTTTACTCACAGTAATTTTACATTTACATTATTCTGCATGAATGTTGTTTTGTTTTAACACTATAAAGTTTGTCCATGGTCCCATGTACCCACTCACTCAAAAAAGACTTATATAGATGAATACTTGTTGGTCAACAAAGCTTCAATTGATGTATCAGATTATTTCAAAGCTGCCCAGTGGGGCTGAGATCAGGGCTCCTTGCAGGTGACTGAATTTTTTTCTCCAAGCTTTTCTTCGTGTCTTTATACACCTTGCTCTGTGCTCTTGGACACAGTTATGCTGGTACAGAAAGCATATAATTACTGGAAAGTGGAAGCATATAATTTCCTGGATTTGATATAATTGATTTATTACACGTTAGCAATTGTGGCTGACAAGAAAGTGTGATAATATTTACAATATTCATATAACCTAACAAATTGCCTACGCATCTGGTTTTTCCAAAATATGTTTTTTTTCAGTTTATTAAATTTATACATGACATTAGACCATTTTAAACATACTGTTTATTATAAATTATTATTTTGTCGACAATGTGTGTCCTGGTGACATGCAGAAAGCTGTAATAATTTATTTTGGATAGATATACATAGATATACATAGGGTGTGGTGGGGTGGGGTGGGGTAGGGTAGAGTAGGGGTAGGGTAGGGTAGATAAAATAGGACAAATGAATCTTGCAGTATAATAATACAGCACATTATAGTTCAAGTAACATCACAGTACATCACAATACTCAACATTCAATTGGAATCAATAAATATTTGCACTTCTACAGATGTGCAAAACAATGTGCATTATTTAGACCTCTTGATATAATATTTCAGAAGGAATAAGGCAGTTGCTCCAGAATGGCAACCAATTCAATGCTCAGAGATAAAATGCAAAAAAGGAAGTGGCAATATTCAGAGACTGAATATGAACAGTACAGAAAAACAGTCAAGCATTCACGTGAACTGGAATGAAATAAGTAGGTCATAGCCGAAGATCTAAGAAAGAGAGAGAAAGATGTGAAGAAAGGATGCCTAGATGCCTTTTGAGATTCATGTGATGCTTGTGGTGTCACACTGCCCTATACTCCATTTCCGATTTTGTCTGTAAGTGACTAAGGTGCAATGCTGTGTGACAAGAGTAGTGTGGACGAGTGACACTTAAAAAAAATGCTAAGAGACAATAACAGACAGCAGCCCCTTTTAAATTACATACACATCAGACACTGTGTTATTTATCCATGAGGGGGGATATGAATCACTGTGTCAGTCTTTCTTCCACTTGAACACATTTAATAATAAAAATGAGCTCTGTGTTTGATAGATCTGTCTCAAGGTAGCAGCTATTGTCTAGCAAAGTGCAACAACACCTCTGCCTTTGTCACTTGTTCGGACCACTCCAACCATTACACAACCAGCTGCTGTTCTAAAACCTGCACAAAAAACACTACTTTTCTTATTTTTTTCTTAGATTATCTCAAACCAAGCCTCAACAGAGTTTAGGAACAGTTGTTAAAGTTGTGTGTGAAAAGTGTGAAATAGGTTATTGAAAGAATTAGTAGAAGAGCACACTCTGCTTTTTTAAATGAGTTCCTAGTCAGCAATAAAGCGGGTGGGATGACTCACTGCAGCAGATGAATGGTGCTTGGATGTGTTAAGAGCAAGGCTCTGTGAACAACACAGTACAGTACAATCAAATTCTTGACAATTCTATATAGTACAATACATGACTGTACGAATTAATAATGATAATACATATAAATAATATAAATATGTCAAGAAGATTACGTTACAAAAACGGTACAGTATAGTCACGACAAGTACCATTTGTCAGTATAGTATAGTATAGTACCATGCACTACATCACAGAACAAGACTGTAGCATTAGTACAATACAGAATAGGATGTTACACCAGAGCACAATACAATGCAGTGCAAAACAGCAAAGCACAATACAGTACAGAGAGGTTAAATAGAAGCTCAAGAGTTACTGTGGCAACGATAGGAATAGGAAAACTAAATGTAATTGTGGCAACCAAAGATTCTTCAAGTGGCTACTCTTGATCGAGGGCAGGCAATTAAAGAAATGAGATGGATAATAATGAAATATAGAAGCTTGTCTTATTCAACTAAAATTTGTCTCAAAAAACTAATACTATTCCATTATATTTGACTGGAACATTAATAGCTTAAATCCATTGATAGGATTGTGGAGTGATCAGCAAAACAGTCATTGAGCATAAGCATCAAGCTTAGCATATAATGTAATGAGATGCTGTCATTGAATTTTTCTCCTCCTGAATACCCCACAAGTACATATGACTGGTATTATTAAAAACGTTTATTGAGAAGCTCTGTTGCCTCACAGCAAGATGGTCCTGGTATCAAACCTCAGATGGGGCCCCATGTCATCAATATAACATATACTGATAAATATTGTGTAATGAATAACTGTTTCCTGTCATAAATGTAAGAAAAGTGTAAAACTTTATTGTTGAAATCCCAATAAAACGAGCAAACAACAAACAATGAGCATTTAGAAACCACAGCAACTATTCTGACAGAATGTTTGTACTCGGAGCTCCAAACATCTTTGGCATTAACAAAAGTACCAAATTTTCTGTGACTGCATTCAACATTATAAACAGATGAATCTTGTGGAACCAGTAATTACCTGACCTGTCATTGTGACCATGGTATGAAAAATGACGTTAAAATCGAAGTTACATTTTAAAAAGAATATTTTTTAATGATTTCAAGTATAATAAGAAAATGTGAATAAAGTTCAAAAGTTTACGTAGATTAATAAGTGACATTTACTAGATATGAATACGAATATGAAACTGTCTCATTATGCTCATTAAAAAAGGTCAAGATAGTTGGATATAATCTGAGGATCACCGTGAAAAGGTCTTACATGAAGTAGAGGCTGCTGGAACATGGATGTCTACTCTCCATATTCAAGCAAGCTTGAGATTATTAAACATTGAGATACCTTTGGCTGATAGAGCACATGTTCATGATTACATATACAGGTGTATTTTTGACATTTATGGCAAGTAAAATAATGTAATAAAACTTAATCTTTATATCTCTGTTTGTGTGCAGTTGATAGCACGCAACCCTGTCGCGCCCACAGCGCCCGCTCTCGGCCCGGGCGGCCCACCATGGCCCAGGTATGAAGGCCTACCATGTGAGTCGCAGCCTATCGCAGCACTCATCCGGGGCATGTCACTGCATGCCCGAGGACTGCGATGCGACCCGGGACTACCTGCGCCATGGAAATCACGCATACTACCCACCCGGTGGACCGCCTGAACCACTGGCACTGCCACCATCTGGAGGAGGAACATTCCCACGCTCACACGCCCCTCAGCAGCAGTCCTACGATTGTGAGGAATGCCTGTCATCGGTTGGACACGGGCATGGATATGGGCACCCGAAGATGCACCGCATCCCTTCTAACTTGTTGGATCAGTTCGAAAAGCAGATTCCCATGCACCCAGATGGCTTCCATACACTGCAGTACCAGCAATCGACCAGCGGCGAGCAGCGCAGCGAGAGTCCCAGCCGCATTCGTCACTTAGTAAACTCAGTTCAGCGTCTCTTCGCCAAGTCCCATTCTTTAGAGGCTCCTTCCAAGCGTGAGTTTAATGGATGCAGAGATCGTGATAGAGAGCGTGGACAGCGTGGTGAGAATGGCACAGGGCACCAGCATCCAGGTACGCACCAGTCACGCTCAACCCGCCGCAGCAAGAGCCGCGAGCGCAGCAAGAGTGGAGACTCACGCCATGATTCAAGACAGCATTCACGACACAGAAGCAGGACAACTGGCTGGTGGAGCTCGGACGACAACCTGGATAGCGACAGCAGTTTTCTGGTGCATGCGGGCAGAGGAACAGGGCGAGGATTTCCACCAAGTCATGAGATGCTTGACTCGGCCATTCAGGAACTGACCCTAAAGAAGAGTAAAAGTTCCACTGCAGGAGAGTGTATGGCCTGTAGCACCCTTGCCAGAGTAGCAGATAGTGGCCACTCGCTGAAAAGGAACACTTGGTCAGCCATGACGGTCAGCCAAGCCAGAGAGGCATTTCCAGCCACACGAGGAGGAGGAGGAGGAGGAGGAGGAGGAGGAACAAGCTATGATAAGGCACTCGTGCCTCTGGATAACAAGCTTAAGGAGCGCAACCTCCACTACCTACAGGTATGTGGTCATACATCAGAATCAGATTTATTGGCCAAGTATGTGGATACTGACTGACAGCTCATCACCATATTTTAGATGGTAATTATATTCAATATTTTTCAGAGGATTCAGACTTGTCTGTTATCCTCCCATGTGACAAACTGTGACAAGTGACCAATCTGATAATTCTGCAAAACAATAAAAGGACTCGTAAAACCTACTTCTTCCTCTATACACACTAGTTGGTCCATGCAGATGCACTTCTGATGGTGTAGTTATTGACTTCCTGTTGACGAAATACAATAACCCAATAATGAAACATCTTTAGAATTGCACTGACTAGGTAGCAAGCTACCCTGGGTTTGCTACACAATGAAAACCCATCAACCTAAATGATTTAGCAAACAGTATATTGTAGCAAGAAACTGGAGCATTAGCATTATGTATACTGTATGCAGATTGGCAAAATATGCAATGGTGTTGTACCTAATACAATCATATATACATACAACATTCATACAGCATAATAATATAATACATCGATTATACATAGTACTTTACATCTGACTCCTATTACACTTCAATTCATCTGACAAACCTATACTTAAATCATTCATGTGTCACAATGTTCTCCTGTACTATGCTCCTTTAATATGAGCTCTCCAAATCATTTTTCAAATTCTACAAATCAAAAAGCAATCATAAGGTCAGGTAAAACTATTGGAGCACAATTCACAAAATTTCATCCATCCCTAAGTGTTCAATAACATTTGGTAAATATGAATTTATCCCAAGGTGTTTAATGAGATTAAAGTCAAGACTCAGTAGTTCCTTACTCATCAAACCATGTGTTTTGGATCCTTGCTCTTTGGTACAATGGAATTGTCTTTAAACCCATTCAGCAGTGATAGAGTAAATAGAGTAAATGTTAACTCATCAAGTTGTTTATCCAGCTTAGACATTTATAACTCTTTATTTAACGTGTCGATTATACATATGAAACACATATGTAAGTAACATTTTAGTTAGGTTTTAGTAATATTTTAGGGTGATCCCTGTAAAAGTTCAGCCGGGGTTAGAGAATAATGCAAAATGAACCTTATAGATTAGCACCAGAATCCATGAATTTATAAGATCCCACATAAAAAAGAAACAAGTCAATCTGTGTGGGCAATTTGCAGAGACAGGCAAGACAAGCGAAATGCATCAAGTTAATAAGAAACAGTTAGAAGACTATGTTAGAGGAGTAATATAACAGAGCAGGCAGGATAAAGTGAGTTTAAGTGAAAATAGAGCTAAAGAAAAGTATATAAAAAAATCTGACTTCTGAGATTGACATTAATGCTGCTAGAAACTTTTCTTAATGGAATAATGGCAAGTGTAATTAAAATGTAAATTTAGAGTCTCTAAATAGACAGTATTTACGTAATACTATGTATGTTCCTGAGAAAAAGGGTCTCAGAATTCTTAGATACCTTAATTGCTGCTTGCTAAGGTCCCTCATTATTTATTTATTTAAGCATTTTCTTCATGTTGTTAATGATTTTAACATAACCATTTTGTTTTTGCTGCTGAGGGTTGCGATTGCATTGGAGGTGTGCATACCGCTGCCCAGCTCCGGTCCTTGTGGACTTGCTCTTTTTACCCATGCTTTCTGCATTGGAGCCTCAGTTTGCTACCGAAGGTCCCACACAGCAGACACGGTGGACAATTTAAGTCTGCAAACATTGCCAATTATGTACGCTAGATGGTGCCCAGAGGATGTTCAGAGGATCAGTGCTGAGCTAGCAGAAAAAGTTGCCTGAATTTGAAGCTATAAACTGACTGAATAATGAGGGTGTATTATGCTTACTTAGCAGTGAAGGCCATCTCAACTGTGATGCAACTTTTCTCTCAAAAATAGGGCTCTGTATAAATAGGGCAGGGAAGTGTGGAGCAATGTCATTTATCAAATGTAAAAAAATATATTTCAGTTACTTTTCTTAAATTGTTCTGTGTGTTTGTGGCAGGTTCCCTCAGATGAGTGGGGTGGAGGCATGTTAGATAGTGGAGGAGAAATCCCATGCAGGAGAATGCGCAGTGGAAGCTACATTAAGGCCATGGGTGACGATGACAGTGCAGACTCTGACACCAGTCCCAAAACCTCACCAAAACGCTCTATACTTGTTCAGAGAGATGCCTTACGTCGCTCCATCAGCATGGACCAGCGCTCTTCAATCACCAAGTAAAATGATTTTCTAATTCTTGCTCTGTCACAGGATGAACCACTAGATGCTCGATTTATTGCAATGAATTTCCTGCCTTTAGTACCTGCTAAAGTGTACTATATTTACACTATATACTATATATATATATATATATATATATACATTATGTTAGAATTAAATTCTCAACCAGTGAGTTGAACCTCACCTGGCTTATAGCAATCCTACTCATTGCAACTGTCCATTGTCCAAGAATTTTTATCAGGTATAAGTTAATAACACTGGATATCCCTTATCATGGCTTCTGAGTTGGATCTATTAGTCAGCAAACATTTTCTCCTCATTGTTGATAGAAGAAGGAAAATGAGTGTAAGGATTAGAGTGAGTTTGACAAGGGCCAAATTGTGATGGCTAGATAAGTCAGAGCTTCTCCAAAACTGCAGCTCTTGTGAGGTGTTCCCGGTCTGCAGTGGTCAGTATCTATTAAAAGTGATAAACCTGCATCAGTTTCAATTATGCTGGATTTCATTGTAAGGCGTGAGTACTCCATGCAAATAAAATAGACGAGCAGCATGTGCAGTGCATGCACTGAAAAAAACATAACCTGTCCAATTATTTGCCAACAAACCATAGACCAAGTGGGTTAATATTTAAAAAAATAATCTTGTTCATTTGTGTTTCTCTTGTTTACTCATTTACAGGTACTCATGCAGACAGTGTACAGATCCATACTCAAACAGCCGCTCTACGCCCAAAGGACACCCTCGATCTCGTAGCTACACTCGTTCACTGACCAGCTCACAGGTATTTATAACAAATGCCACTATTCCAGTCCATTTTGTTTTACCAGGCCAAGGAATAACATGTCTTGTTACTGCAGATAGATTATTTATAGTACATCTTTACATAATATGCAACTAAAGAAAACTAACACAAAGGTCAAGCTCTCCCATACACAAATATTAAAAATCCATATCTGGGTTAGGGTCATGAAAGGTCCTCAGGAAGGTAGAATTACTTTTTTACAGCACAGTAACCATTCTAACACTGCCTTTGTGTGTTGATAGTTGGGAGAAACATTGAACCGTCAGTTCAACTCGGTGTGTGAAAATATGTTTGGAGAGACAGAGTCACAAGCTGTGGAGGCTCTGGACCTACCCGGCTGCTTCCGCACACGCAGCCACAGCTATGTCCGTGCCATCCAAGCTGGCTGCTCCCAAGACGATGATTGCTTGTCTGTTTTCTCCATGTCTGGCCCACAGGGGAGTGTAAAGGGAGGAGCAGGTAAGTGATATTTGTACAGACTTTTCGGAAAGGTTAAAGAAATTAAATACATAAAAAACAAAAATAATGTATGTTTGTGTGTTTTCTAATTGTATGCTGAGTTTACGCACAGCAAAACTGATTATTTCATTGGTAATAATAATAATAATAATAACAATGAAAAGTTTGATTTTTTTGTGCTTTTTACAATCTCAAGGATGCTTGAACAGTAATAGACAAAAATAAACAGATAATAAATATTATAGTGTGTTGAAATATATTTGATCGGAAGATCATGAAGAAGAAAGAAAGTGCTGTGACAAGAGATAAGTTTGTAAAGACCCCTTGAATTGATGGTTTGGAATGTCAGTGTTCTATAATGTCATTTAACTTCATGGCATGACCCCTCTAATTAAAAGTTCTTAGTGATTATATTTCAGCACACCTAGTGATTCAGTTTATGTAAAGTTCAAGCAAACAATTTCAAATCAGATTTCATATATAGTTGTTACTCATTACAGAAGATTTCACATGGTTGTATCAAACACAGACATGGACAGTTTGTCTAAGTCACCACACTTGCATGTCTTTGGACCTCCCTTTTGGGTGTATGTAAACTTTTAACCTATGCTGTTTAAACGGGTCAGAGTAGGTATAAAAAGATTTTGTTTGCTTCCTCCTCTCTATGCAATAGCAGGGCTTACTCAAGTATCGTAATGAGTTTTTTGGATCTGTCACACATCCACTGCAAAGAAAGCAGCTTAAGGCTTTAGACATCTGAACGCAATGCGCTCTCCTTCATTTTTTGTGAATGAATTGGCTGATGTAATGTGCTTCCTGTTCTGCATGTTCCTCTTCCCTGGCCTGAAGCAAAAAAATCTCACATAAGCTTTATTAAAGCCCCTGTGAAGTGTCACATTTATCTCTAACTTTATCAGACCTACAAATACATCAACACAAACTCACTGGCTGAAGTACGTATATATACTAAAATTAAAATTAATGCAATGGTTTATTTGTAAGTATATGAT
>JAYDZF010000013.1:18301073-18312057 GCA_034509105.1 Microcambeva barbata
CTAGAACCACCGGTAGTATCTGAAGCTCCACCAGGTGGTACCTCGGACTGCCTTCACAGAATTGCTACATCCACAGATTTTAAATTAAAAAATGACTGTTATTTACCAAATTTCGAATGGACCACGTGAACGACGTTCAGTACCAACTCTTTAGTTATGTTTATTAGAGGACTAAAGATCTTCTGGATTGTTTAGCAGGTGCTTGGTGGTTCAGTTTGAATAAGGATGATGCTTGGCCTGAAGGGTCAATGAAACAGATCTACCAGAGGTAAGAATTGTAAACTACCACATCGAAATTATACAGTTTGTCAAAATGTGAGAACGTTTTAAAAATAATAATGTAACATGGAAACAAACGGACCACGTGTGGTCATTTCGAACTAGCTGGATCCTGGCCTAGCAAAAGATGTAACATACAAAGCATGAAATATTAAACAAATCACATAAAACTCATGAACATAAAAATAACATACAATAGAAATATACATTTAAAAAACAGTGGATGTCGATCTGTTTTATAAATCACTCAATCACCATTTTCTACAATTACACAAAGGCAGGCGAGTTAGCAGCTAGAAGCCTGCAACATTTCTTACAGATTAGTTACGCCATGCATACAACATTATAAGTATGCACTTAACTTTTTCTGTCGAATTAAATAGTACTGATCGTTTAATGTCCATTAGTTTGAACATAATAAACTGCCTTGACACAGGTGGTCACTTTGCTCTTGTTATTTCAATCAAACAAGCTAACTCACCTGCATAGAATCCGCGCTTATTATTTCCCCTTGAAGTCTTTTTCCGATCTCAATAGCCAGTTTGGATTTCCCAGTACCGGTAGCTCCTAAAATCACCACCAACGGAGGAATTATTCCTTTCCCAAGCGCACGTTGCACACTCTTCATGGAGGCCGCCATGACTGAAACTGCTCAGCCTGAACATCATATCTGAGCATGCGCTGTAGAATCAGCGTGGAGGAGGGATCTGTATACCGACCCAAGGCCGTATCCATAGAAACAGTGGAGGAACGCTGAAACGGTTATTGAATTCCACAGTGCGCTGCGAAAGGTTAGCTTCGTTGTTGGGGATGGATGCAGGACACTCATCATCTGCCCTGTCCTGTGTATTTTACAAGAAGACTAGATACACTGCCAGTCAGGACATTATAAACATTATGTCCACTTTCCTAATGTTGTGTTGGTCCTCATTTATTGCCCCATATGTAACAAATAATGTAGCAGTGTGTCAGCTACAGTAACTTATCTGTTGGGTCGGACCACACAGCCCTGCCTTCGTGCATTAATGTCTTGGCTGCCCATTAGCCTGTCGCTGATTTACCACTGTTGCTTCTTTGGGCCACTTTTGATAGATAGTGACCACTGCAGAAGGAGAACTATGCTATGCTATGACTCAGATCTATGGCACCACATTGATCCTAAAATTAAAAAATGAGTTTTATATGCTGCCCAGTGAGCAACTGAGCCCTCCACAAGAGATTATGAGTGAAGGTAAAAACAGGAGCATATTAAACTAAACCTATTTATACTCACCTACCACCAACAAATAGTTGAAGTGCAATTTTAATTTAACAGCCAGAAAATATTCAATCCAATATTTTCACTAATTTCTTTATTTATTAGGATTTGAACATCATGTTTACACTTTTGGTTACATTTGTGACAGAATCAGTAGTTATTCATAATACAACTTTCATCAGTACACAAAGTTATGTCAAAGAAAGTCATGGACAATTTTGTATCTCCAGCTGACTTCAATTGCATGTTTTTGGACTATGGGAGGAAACAAAAACTAAGAGGAGACCCACACAGACATGTAGGGAGCATGCAAACACACAGATCCCCACCTGGGGATTGAACGTATGATCTTCTTGCTGTGAGGTGACAGTGCTACTCTCAATATTTACAGCCATAAAAAACAGACTTCTAAATTATCAATTTGTACATTCTTTCAGTTTCTGTGTTCATGTTACTCAAAAATGAGTAGAGTTATTTTATTCTATTCTCATTATTATTTTAGTTTTTAGAGTAAAATAACACATACCCATAAATGTCTAACAAGATAATTTAATGTTTAAATGGTCTTCTCTCTAATTTATATTTAAAGAATATTTTAAGGGTTTCAGTTATTTTTAGGTTTATTTACCTCATGTTTTACACCTGTCTGGTGACTGGTGAATGGAGAGACGTGATTTTTAGGAATACCCTGTGGTATCTCAGAATCCACCATATCCACCACTGTATGTATTAAATAGATACAGTACAGTTTATGATCCTTGAAAAGCATGTGCTTTTGTTGACTTTCCCAAGCCGGTTGACTCACACATGCACCTTCTGAAAGACACGAATAGCCGGGTGGCTGCTATGGTAACTGAATGATGTACGCCATGGAAAAAAAGAGATGCCAGTTGCCACGGCAACCAGTCTTGAGGAAGCGTCCCTGTACGTGACACGGTCAGAATGAGTTTCCAGTGTTTACTCCTACAGGTAAGGACACTTGTATTACACCAGTGTTTACCAAAGAAAAGTGGATTATAGGGTCCAGTGAGGCAAATGCCTGAAGCAACTCTTGATTGATGAGTTGTCTTTGTGCAATGGTTTGTAGCCATAAAAGCACATCTTTTTAAGCACGTCTTATTTCCTGGAAATGGTGTTTAATCCTTTTGGCTAAGGGGTCGCCACAGCAAATTGTGGTTCGCATTATTAAACTGGCATGGTATTTACACTGGATGCATTTCCTGATGCAACCCTCTAATTTATCCAGGTTTGGTATTTGGCACTACAATGCACTGGTTTGTGCATCGTAGTTGCTATGGGGGCACCCAGACGACCGGTGGCAATGTCTAGTGTCTCACCAGGGAGTTCAGACTCTCTGCGCCGTTGTGCCAGCGGAAAATCCCCGTGCTCCACCTGAGCGCATGCCAGTGCTTAATAAGAAACCAATTAACTAGCTGCTAATAACACACTGTTAATAAACAAACTTTACACACTGGGGCACCAAATAAAGGCCCAATTTGAACTTCACATGCTCTATATTGGAAATGTATACCACTGTATACCTGTATAGCTTGTTCATCAACACTAATTGCATTTTGAGGCACTTATTAAGACTACTTATATAATCTATTAGCTCACTTCCTACGGTTTACTGGGTGCAGTTAGGTCAAGCATCCACAGAGATATGTATATGAAGATAAAACCATGTTAACGAAAATATGCAATTAACTTAACCCCAATATATTTTATCAGAACCTGGATACACTGGAAAAGAAAGCAGAAAAAAACAGGCATCACTCCATCACCCACTTTGGGCCTCTAAATCCACCCAATCATGACTGTGTGGACACCTGGCCAGCAAATATTTTGTGGTAACCAGTCAGTCTGACCTAATATAAATCCACATACTCATACACGTACTCATCATAACTATTTATTCAGGTGTGCATCAAAATCCCTAAATAAACACAGATCTCATTAAACAAGACAGACACTTTAAATGTTTTGTTTGTATTTATTAATTGTCTGACTAGGCTCATGAGGTACTGAACACAAAGTGCTTAATGCTGCTGTCAAACTTAAAGTATCAAACGTTCAACTGTAGCAAAAAAGAAGTATAAAATAAAATACTAACAAAAGTAAAGGTAACAACCTAACAAAACAAGAAACAACAACAGAAATTGAACAAATAAGACCAATAACAAACACTTTTAAAGCTTGGCTCTTCCGAAGGAAATAATTGCAGATTAGACAAACTATAGAATGATCTGCTGGTGGCATATGCAGCCAGAATACTATGTAGTACATAGTATACTTTACATCAAAACAGGCATAGTCTTTGGGCATACACTTGAAAAGATTCTTTTCAACTCTGGTAATAACAAAATAATTGAAATTATAGGAAACAAAGCATTTAAAAATAAATCCCATTTCTTGACAATACTTAAAATATAGGAGAGTCAGCTTAGTGAAACAGCTTCAAACTGAAATCGGTGTACCCTTCTACTAAAATACAAATAGTCGATTAATTAAGAATATTGCACTAGAGCCTGTATGTGACATTTCTAGTATGCATATACCACCAGTAGAGGGGAGGAAAACCTTTGGCTAAACGAATGTGGACAAGAAATCTTGAAGATAAAAAAAGCTTTCTTTTATTTAACTTGTGCCCATTCAGTCAAAAGAGCTTCCATGAGAACAGGCACTGATGCAGGACATTCCACTAAAGACCAAAGACATTTAGAGATTGGGAGTCACCTACACCCTACCATGCCTGCCTTTGTTTACCCCACTTTAAGTACCAGGGATGACTACTGGAAGCATAATTTCTACTATCTATTTTTAACTTTTAAGAGATGTGGGCTTCACAATTTCAGCTGTCCACATACATTTGGCCATTAAGTGTGCCCAAAACGAATGAACAAGACAAAAGAAACACATAACTTTGTAAGAAAATAGATTACAAAAGTATCATCTGAGCATTGTATGAAACAGTTAAGGTTACATTATATACCCTTCAAAAAGAGTAGGCAGTGAAAAGACCATCAAAGTGACTAGCAAAGAAATTAATGTTCAATAGTGTCATTTCAACTTTTTTTTTCTTTTAACGTTTGTTAACAAAAATAGAAACTTTCAGATAATTTAAAGATTAAGCCAAGTGGGAGAACACAGCTCCAGAAAGTAAGAAATAATGAAGTTACTCTTCAGCATTGATTTTGGTATTAAAACAGAAAGCATATATAATATACTGTACACAAGGGTCTATACAGCAGAGCTATTATATACAACGTTTACCAATGTCACAGTATTTATACAAACACACTCACATCTGTAAGGCATCAACTCAAATGTGCACTGGTGCATTTACAGTTCTGAACCAGATACGCCCAATCGAGAAATTTGTAGCTTTTCAAACGGTGACAGCTGTCTGTTAAATGCCAAGTCAGACTATTGCAAGGGCCACACAACCTTCACTTTCAAATAGTTTGAAAATCTTGTCACTTTTGCAATTTAACTCGGCACCAAGTCACATTCCTTTACTCTGCTTACAGGAATACTTGAGCAGATTCCACTACACAATACTTGCTTAATGGGGCGTTTATACGTGCATACGGGCTAAATGCTACATTTTAAACTTTGCCCAAATGACATGCTAACTCAAAATGACAGAATATCTGTAACTAGGAGACCTTAAATGTTAAAGAAATACAGGCTTGGGTCCATCTCGGGTCACTTTCTTTCAGCAGGGCAGAAAAATCAGCAGGACCTTCTTTGGGAAACATATAAAAAAAAGTTGAAAAGGAAGTCGCAACGTTCACCTGATCAGCGTCCCTCCAGAATCAAATGTGCAAAGAATTGAAAGAACTGATCAAAAAGTACATGCATTTATGCTTCAAAGTCAACCAGACCGCTCATGAACAGTTATCGGGTGGCCTGGTGGGGACTTGTTTTATGAACGTTTGAGTTCGGCAAGCTTCCTCAGTAGCTGTTGTTGCTTAATTCGGAGCTGCTTCTTCTCTTGAGTTTTTTGCTTCTCAGATAAATGGAGCACATGCAGGTACTCTGTCGCCTTGGTCAAGATGACCACCTTTGGCGTCTTGGGACACTCGATCAGCCCAGGGATCTCGTCTCTTAGAGCCAGGAATCGCGAGCGCAGATCATTGCGTCTTTTCCGTTCCAAGAAGTTGTGGTTCTTTCGCCTGTCCATGTCTTCACTGTCGGAGCTTTGAGGGCTGGCTGGCTGGGATTTGGGGCTGTTATGTGAAGATGCCGATGACTGCAGGTGAGTTGTGGATGGTGCTGAATTAGTGACTGCAGCAATAGCAGGTTTGGGATTGCTGTCGGGTGTGTGGGCTGTGGATGTTGGCTCGGGTTGGAAGTTTTCCTGGCGGATCTTCTTGCGAGGCGGGTCTAAGTCGGGAGAGGGGGCGGCGTAGTTGTGCTGCTGCTGGTGAATAGAGATGTGAAAACGCTTGGTGCCCAGGTCATGTGGATCGGCACGGACGGTGATGGTGACTGGTTTGCGTGAGCTGACCGGCCGAGGCTTGCCGCGTTTGTGTTCAACAGTTACCACGTCAATCTCTTCATCATCTAAAGAAAAGATACGACAATCGGTTAGAGCTTTTAGCTGATTGGTTATCTGCATTAACATTGTGTAGATTATGTCTAGAAGAAAGAAATACAAACATTTTCTCAGGTGACATTTGGCAAACAAATTTAAAACCAACTGCCCACTTTCTGATTAATCCAGTGCCTTAACCATTGATTGTCCACTTCCCATACCACTGTGCCACTTCGAAAACGACCCAATTCCATATCCACTTCCAATGCCATGGAGAAGTCACAAATTTTATTGTGAAAAAAGTCAAATGAAACACTGAGAAATCATTGACGGCATTAAAGCCCTGATGCCAGTACACAGTACTGCATTGAATTAGCTTGCACATCTAAAGTTCACACGGTTTCCTGAATAAGAGTACTAGAAGTACATAATTTGCGTCACTACAGCTGAGAATCCAATCTCACTACAGTACGTGGTAAATGGTTTCATTCATGGAAAAGGCATTTGACGCAATTTGCTTAAAATGAAAGTTAAAATCAGGACAGAAGCTTAATTACATTTTTATAGAGGCATGCAAGTGTGAATTGGACATTGTGACTGAGCTAGAATAAACTTTTTTGGTCTATGACAGGCAGTCTCTTTCACACAACCTCTCCTCTCTGCCCATCAGGTTAAACCTGATTCCTTTTGTTCCCTCGGGAACAGATTCATCTTCCATAGTTCGTTTATTCTATTTGCTTCCTATTGTCTGCTCTGGCAGTTGATTACTCTTTATGCCCTACCTACTGGTAAAACAGCCCATCCTGTTGTTCAGGCTCAGGAATGTAGGATCATGGAACAAGTCCACACTGAGACGTTCCAAAATCCAACACTGATGCCTTGCTGGAGTAAACCCTAAACAAGTATGTGTCACACCGTGGCTTCAAAGGTGAGAGAAGCTCATGAAATTTTGCATTTTAAAAGCAAATAATAATTTCCAAAATAAATCTGGTGTCAATAAACTTTCATTTTGGAGACCATTTATTCTTTTTTTCTACTGATATTTGCCTTTAGGCTAGGCTAGTGAGTACTTTTTGATATCAAAGTCAAGGACACTGCACCTACCAGATGAGTCAGTATGTGACTCCGAGCCAGACGACACCTGCTTCTTGCAGCCACTCAATGGGAAGGTCAGTACAGCAGCCGGATCCACACAGTCAGACATAGAGCCGTTTAAAGACGACAGCTCTGCATGGCCACACTGATTCTTTACAGGTGGTATCATGCCTATCTGGGGTACAAAAGGCATCTTGGCCTGACTCTGGCACGAGATATGCTCACTTACAGCCTTCTCAAAGCGTTGACTGGCAGAAAAGCCACTCCACATGCAGTCCTGTATTATAATAGAGCTCAGGTTGCACTGCGCCTCATGTTCATCGTCCTGCCCGAGAACATGGGAGACCCACTCGAGCTTGTCCCCCAGTGACAGACCCACAGAACCGGCAGATCCATCCAGCCTCCTCACAGGAGACATGGGCGGCGTGGGAACAAGTTCAAACTTCTTCCAGATGTCCTCACTGGGTGCTGTAGATTTAAAAAAGTCCTCATCCAGATCGAGGTCATCATAGAAGTAATGTTGGTACTGATCAAGGTCCTCCATATCAAAACATGTATATGGCGGTGGACTTGCACTGATTCCTGGCATTTCTTCAGAGTACTCCAATCACAAAAAACAAGCAGCTCTAAAAGAAGACAAATACACATCATTAGTCAAAAAGGAGCACCCAAAGTGTTTTAACAGTGCACTGCTCAACTAAACAGTAGCTAGATAATGTTGCTAAGTATTAAAATACAACATGCCCTCTGGTGGGTGATATGGGTCATTAAATAACACTCATTTCATTACCCAGTATAAGACATCAAAACTTTAGAATGTGCATTAAGTAATTGCCATATCAACCAGGCCATGATTTTTGGATACACTGGTTCAAAGAAATAATGGTCCGAATTCCCACCCTGAGCAGATTTTAGACCAGCAGTCCAACTGATGCAAGAAAAAAATGCTAGTAGAATAAGTTAAAAACTAAATGTATGGAACAGCGACCATATAACACTATGTACATGTAGGCTAAAAGCTTGATTATAACACTACACACCCTTTATCATCAGCTCAGTATATTTCAGCATGTAGCACAAACATTTATACAAAGCAGCTTACATTAGTGTTTGCACTTGCTCAAGAGTCCAATAGCAACAACCTGTATGCCACCGTGCTTGAACCAGTGAACTTTTGACAGTCTAGTACTAGAAGACACTAGGCTACACATGCTCCTCAAGATCTGCTTGGGTCAGTGTGTGAAGTGTTGAATGTCCCATGTACTTCGTTTACCTCACAGAAGGTGAACTTTATTTAGCCAAACCTTTAAAAAGTAAACATTGCGATAAACTATGTTTATGTACATCATATAAGGTTCTACAGAAACGGTTACAAACTGTAAAAGTATTGTTTAACCACCCTGGTGTGTTTAAATGAAGAGCAAATCAGTTAGGTCCTAAAAAACGTCGAAGTATGTTCGTTGTAGACGAAAATTAAAGAAAAAATAAAATGTATGTATTAAAACCAGTCTGTTCCCTGACACAAACTCAACCGCTGTACAAACATCTTAAAAATATAAACTAATTCGGCTCTACCGGCAGCTGATCAAGCTAATCCTGTATAATTGACAATTGAAGCTAATGCAGCGAGGCTGGCTGCACCTGTAACGTCCCTCCACATGAAGTACACGTTTGTCTTTTTTTTTAAATAAATACGATTTAATTCCTTTTTTTTATCGTATTTGATGACACAATCAAGTAATGTGTAGTGCAATGAGAAAAACAAGCCAAATGATATGCGTTTATCACAACAATGCAACAGACAACCGTTAAATCTGTTATTCAAATGAGCCCAGCCCAGTCCCTGTTCCCACTTCAGCGTGACTACTGCATCGTAAAGCGACTGCAGATTAACGCTGGAAGTTAAAACTTTTGTTCACTCCAGAGTTTCCTAATACACATCGTTATAATACACTCTTCATAACGTGATCGCCCGTGGCTCAAGACTAAGTGCATCTGGGGAACGAGCCGAACAGTTCAGTTTATTAGAACCTGTGCACATATGTACCGGTGTGATTCAGTATAAATAGACCCAGTTCCTACCGTCGGATGTTCTCCACAGCTCGTATCCCTGAAGACATTGGAGAAAATCCCGACAATCTTCACCGGTTTAATAAAGCCAGCAGAACAAATTCACTGCACTGCAGTCTGGCTTCTTCGTCACAACCCCAAACACAGATTCAGTGGAGCAAAGCGTCCTGATAAATCTTCAGTGATGATATCTTCAAGTGCAAATGTTGATGAAATTCTACAATGAGTTCTCCTCTTCCACCGTAGTTAGATCAAGCGTCACCTAAAAACTACCGGCAAATCCAACCCGGGCTGGTGTAGATGGGTTTGATCGGTTTAGTGGTTGAACTCACTGTGGAACTAAAGTAACTCCCGCCCGGTATTATCCGCTCTAGCAGCGCCTTCATTTACATAAAGGCTGGTAGTACTCACAAAGTAACGCCCCTTTAAAGGAACAGGATGGCGCAAACTCAACCGCTCCTGGTCTGTTTCATAAAGAGAAAGGATTACAGATCGGCCTCCTGACTGAGAGAGAGAATACAGGGCATCACTTTTCACTCATCACATTTGTCACTCTTCTGTTAAGGCTTTCCTTTAATTATTCGTGCTTATTAAGTAAAACAATCCTCAATGTGACTGATTGTGAAATGGCAGTTTTCAAAACTGCTTCTTAATTGTATTCGAACCTAAAAGCTATAATCAATTTTGTTTTATAAAATTTGACCTTCGACTTTCATTTCAGATGGATGTCATTTATAATTGACTGTAACCCATTACGGATAAAGATGCTCCAACTTGTAATGCCATTCAATTGTATTGCCTGAGAAATGACAACGTAACATCTAAAATGAAATTAAATGTTTACATTCATTTTACATTCTCAGCATTTAGCAGACACCTTTATCCAAAGTCACTTACAGTACCGTTACAGTATACATTCAGAGCAATAAGGGTTAAGGGCCTTGCTCAATGGCCCAAAAATTGCAACCTGGCAGTGGTGAGGTTTGAACCAGAGATCATTGGATAATGTGGTATAATATTTACAACATTGCTGTCAAACTGGCTTCCAGCTGACCTGTGGCAATGTCAAGTTTCAAGCATTACATAGATTACATATACAGTAAATTTATATTTATTCAAATCTACATACTTGGCCAATAAATCTGATTCTGATATACACTTCAAATGAAATGCTTTACATTAGACTTTCTTTATGTCTCGTAACCTAAGTAAAATATATTGGCAGAACAATGACTTTGTCAAACACACACACGTATAAATAATTATATGAAATAATTTTATACTTATGATGCAAAGTGGACCTGTTTTACTGGCACACAAAAACAACTACAGCCCCCAACAGAGAAAGTGCATAGACCACGGAGAGTGCAGAACTAAGAATGTCTCAATATAACCGGCTTTTCCAGCTGTCCAAGAACAAGCCAGATTTTGCAATAAAAGGGGAACTTTTAGAGCAGCCCATTTTACCAATCATGATCAGAACCTTGACACCACCTAATCTTACTCCCTATGAATTTACATATAAGGTCCGATTCGAAAAAGAGGCATCACACCTCCTCTGGTGCAGTCCGCTCCCACATGGTGATTCATGAAATCCAAAACACTTCAATATTACAGCCAAAGACCAGAGCAGAGAGAGTGGTCCAGCATTGTGGCTTCATACATTTACATTTTCAGCATTTAGCAGACACTTTGTGAAAAGCAACTTACAATTATGACTGAACACCCATTGAGTAATTGAG
>JAYDZF010000013.1:18409505-18420500 GCA_034509105.1 Microcambeva barbata
AGATCATAACAGAGAGCATAACACACATAATCCAGAAATATATTTTCTTTTTATAATTAATAATTACTGATCTCTATATTTCAAGATATTAAGTTGTGGGTTATAGTGGCTTAAAACAATCTGCTCATCCTTTTTTGGTTAGTTTTTTAATGTATGGTGAATTCACTGCAATCTGGCAACCCTGTTCACCCTTAGAGGCACAGAAAACCTGCAGATCTCTCTCTCTCTCTCTCCCTCTCTCTCCCTCTCTCTCTCTCACACACACACACAAATACACAGATGCTGAAAAGGCATTTTTATCCAGTGTCCTGACTGTCTGGTCTGGCTTACCTATCACAGTTTATCAATCACAGGAAGTAAACACCCAGCTGTTCCAACTATGTTAATTTATTTTAACATGTTAAATATGTCAAATTAATTAAATAATTAATTCATTCATTAGAGATTAACTCGTTAATTTTGACAGCACCAATATATATTTTTTTCTTATAATTACAACTAACAGTGGTGGACCTACAATAGAGTCTACATGATAGATTCTGCTATCTATTCTGACTCTAATGTTATTTGGAGAGAGATCAGACAAGGATTTTACATACATGGTATAACCACTCGAATATCAAATTGCTTTAGAGACAAGCCATGATAACCAATAAATCAACCTTCATCTTCCCTCCTCACAATTGCTAACCTGTCAGGCTCGTATGCTAAACATCAAGCATCTCTATATATACTGCTCATCAAGAAATCTGAGTGTAAATTTAATTATTAGATACTCAAAATATGAAAAACCAACCCCATATGATGTCTAGCAGTTCGGAAGAACCACAAATCTGCAGCAAAAGACATAAACCTACTAACCTCTGACCACTGTAAAGCTAAGTGACAATAAGTACAATATCCATCAACTCTCCAATGCTAACATACTTTTATTCAATATCCCCTTGGTCAACAGACTAGAGCTATGTTTGTATTTATTTTTCTTTAATGTACTACTTTGCTAAAAAGTGAGAACATGAATATACTTTGGACAGGGCTCAGACCATTAAATAGCAACACATTTACTTGCAGGCAGGCCTGATTTTGTCCAGCCAGTCCACCTGCATAATTTCAGGGGTGGGGGTGAAAGGTGGGAGGAATTCCGAGTATCCAGAGAAGAAAAAAACACACCACCATGGGAAGAGCATGCAAAACTTCACACAAACAGTGAACCAAGAGTCAGTCCAGTGGCCAAAACCACCTTCCCAGGACATATAATGCTGTACATCACTTACTCAACCAATAATAATATATTTCAAGTATACAAAACTATAAATTACACTTTTATCTGAACACTGAAAAATGTGTGCTGTTATTGTATCATATACAAAATACTTGTTTCTCTACTTTAGATACTTGCTGCCCAGTAATGCCAAACCCTGTGATATCCACTGACATGTAATAGCAATAGAACACTTACATATAATAACAAATCCAAAGGTGTTCTTCCTTTCTCTTTTTGTCTGTTTTCGTCTCTTTTTCTGTCCAAACTGAGCTATTTTTTCAGCTTTTTGGGGGGTGACTGAAGCTCCATGCTGGTCAGTCCTCCGCCTCTTGTCTGCTCCCTCGCCAGCACAGTGCTGGCCTCTATTCAACTCTGCAGAGAGGAACTGCAAACTCACACGTGTATTCCAGCCAATACTGTTTCACAATGACAGACTCCCTCCCTCTCGCTTTCCTCTCTCTCACGCTCATGTCTTTTCTCTTTCTTTCTCTCGTCCCCACACACAGTGCTCTTCACCCATGCTCATGGCGCTTAGAGAATGTTTTTGTCTTATTTTAGGTTGAGTCTACTTATGATTAGATTTGGGGTTTAATCTGTCCTAGCCAGGGTTAACTTTCACTCATATGGAGTTGTCTATTGTATTATTAACAGGTGACGTGATCTGCACTAAACATCTGCTTATTATTAACTTCACATCCCATTTCTGCTTTAGCAACAGAATATTGGATGAGAAATATTTGGGGAAAACCTTAAGGCTCATACACTTATACTGAGAAAAACATCGGGACATATTTTAACCTGACAAACTAAGTCACCTGCAAACACAGACAGGGTGGTAGAATTAGAATAATAAAATGTGCCTGGCTAGCTCAGTTTAGCTTTTGTTATTCAAAGACTTGAAATAAAACTATTAGCATGTTCTGACAAAAAAGCAGTTTTGACACTCAGTATCTATGAGTTTTAAGATCATTGTTACTATGCTCTAGTAAAATACTACACACAGTATGGACAACAGTATTGGGACACACCTAATTTTGGTCATGTGTTTTAACAACTGTTGTAGATAAGAGATGTAACTGATCAGTGGTTAGGGTACAGGACTAGTAATCCAAAGGCCACTGGTTAAAACTTGCCACTGCCAGGTTTTTGCTGTTGCGCCCTTGAGCAAGGCCCTTAACCCTTAATGCTCAGATTGTATACTGTACTGTAAGTCACTTTGGATAAATGTGTCTGCTAAATGCTTAAAATGTAAATGTACATCCAAACCAGCAGCAACAGTAAAAAAGGGCTATTTCCCTGCACAAAGCAATGACTGTACAAAACATCAAGGAAAAGCTTGCAACTCCAGATCTGTGACCTCAATTAAGGCTTTCTTGATCCATATCGCTGTCCAGCCATCCACATACTCTTTTGACTGAATGACAACTTAAAACTTCTGTGAGAAGCCTTCACACTAGTGTGACCATGTCACAAAAATCAGTTATATTATAGCATTTCACCAGAGCTGATATTCATGGAATTGTGATGTCCCAACTCATGGTGAGGTCTACATACTTTTGTACAGTGTATAACTGTGTGGCCATATATTCATTGTATGGCGATCTTTCTTGAACCTTTAATGGTTAGCTTGAATGTTAATTGTTGACAAAGGACATTAGGAAAAATCACTGTAGTGCAGGCATGATAAAGCAATAATATGGGCTTACCTTAATAAAGTAGGACTACTTTAATGTGAAACCTGCATGCCAGCTTTTTAGAATCATAATTCGTCAGCTGATACAATAAATACTGCAGTTAAAGAGCTGAACAACAGCAGAACTTTCCTGTTGTAACCAACTTTAACCACTAATGGCGATGATGTCGATGTAGCGGGCAGCTTTTGCTTGCTTGGATCAATTATTAACAGCGAGGGATCCAGCAGTCAGGAAATATAACACAGACTGGCACTTAGCAGAACAAGAATGAAAGACCTGGAAAAAATTTACAGATCCAAACAAAGATTAGACTTGTCCAGACCATGGCCTTTTCTGAAGTTAATTATAGGTGTGAAAGCTTTACAATCAATGCGTTTGAATTGTTGCTGACCTAAAAGGAGTCGTGGAAGGCAACAAACAAACAAATAAATCTCTAACCAAATCAAACCCCAGGTAACTAAATAAGAAGTATTCTTATTTTAGACACATTATGAGAAGAATCAATTAAAAATAGTTTGAGATGAAAAGAAAGAGGACAACCAGCACCATGATGAATTTATAAGCAATTATTCAGTCATTACAAAGTCTCAAACGGAGAAGATGGTTTTGAAGAAACATAACAAGCCCATTTAATGTGTTTGCAGGGCATGCCTGAGATACTACCTTGTCAATAATGTCATTAATGACCAGTGGGGGGAATACAGATAATAATGACAAGTCCAAGTTTTCTGCAGAGACAGTCTCTGTGCTTCAGTAAGCATTAGTTCAAGGTTGAGAATCACAATTTCCTCTACTGGTGCCAACAAACTTGTCTTTAAACCCATGATGCTTGGCTTAGTCTGGTATGGTTTTGTAGTGTTGCTAACGGTTACATGCTTTCTTTGCATCTACTATCTTTGCCGGCTCAATTTTGAAAACCACTTCTGATTTTGATTGTATCCTTCTTTCACTATGGCCTCTTTTTGTTTCTGTTATTTTGTCCATTTATATACTTTTGGATTTCTACCATGGCCAGGCAGGTTTACTGCTAAGTTTTGAACTTTCAGACCATCTAGAATATACCAGGGTCCATGCTGAAAAAGATAGTTACGGTCACTTTATACTGTAGAGTAAAGACACCCAGATCAATGTTTTTGGACCTGATGGTGCCCTGTGTGTATTATTATTTGCGTCAAATTATTGACCTTACATTCATGTTATTGGTTAACTCAGTCTTATTATTTTGTACATTTTTGTGTTCAGCGAGATGTTGATTTAAAAACTTACTTTTCAAAGGAAGTGTACTCATTATGCTGAGTAATGTATATCCTAAGATTCAGTATAGACTGTAAACAGTAAAGGTTTTTTTCCCCTTACAGTACTTGTTTGATTTTCCCAAGCACAG
Organism: Microcambeva barbata; assembly: GCA_034509105.1. NCBI lineage: Eukaryota > Metazoa > Chordata > Actinopteri > Siluriformes > Trichomycteridae > Microcambeva > Microcambeva barbata. The sequence continues at coordinate 18,413,848 of JAYDZF010000013.1, forward strand.
ATGGAGCTCTTCTACTCCTGCCCTCCTATTATAGGCTAGCTCACTAAATCACTGGTATATCAGAGGTCACTGTCTTTATTTAGAATGTCTCGGTTCTGGAGGGCTGCTAAAATATAAACTGCTCATTAAGAGTAACATTTTCTGACTTTTTGCTATATATGAAGTAAACTGAATTCATACAATAATTTTTATCTAGTAGATTTGAAAATATATATATAATAAAATAAATTAAATAATAAATAAATATATATATTTGGTTTCTCCAATTTTTCTTTACAGAACCTCTCAAGATCCATCAGGTTGGCTGGGCCGCTACCATACAGGCCTATTGGTGGAGGTCAGCAGAAATTGTTGTCCTTCTGGTTCTCCTCTTTCCACAGAACAATGCGGTGCTCATTGGGATCTCCGATGCTGCAGAAATGTTTCTGTACCCTTCCCCAGATCTGTGCCTTGATACAATCCTGTCGCAAAGATCTACTGACAATTCCTTGGGCTTCATGGCTTGGTTTGTGCTCTGACATGTGTTTATTACTATGGGACCTTATATAGACAGATGTGTGCCTTTCCAAATCATGGTCAATAAACTGGATTTACCACTGGTGGTGTCCAATCAAGTTATTAAAACAACTGAAGGATGATCCATCGAAACCGGATGCACCTGAGCTCAATTTTGAGTGTCATGGAAAACGCTGTTAATACTTATGTACATGTGATTGAAATAAATAATAAAATGGCAAAGATTCCAAACATTCTTTTTTTCAATATGGTATACCAGTGACCCACTGAATGTCCTTGAGTGGCCCAACCAAAGCAAAGATAATCCAACAAACATTTGTAGAGAGACTTACAGATCACAGATGCTCACCATTCGGTCTGCTTAAATCCAGGTGTGCAAAACTTGTGTAAATGTATCCAAGACGAGAAACAGCTGTAAATGCTTCCAAAGCAGCTTCTTTTAAGTCCTTAAATTCTTTCATGTTCTACACCTCAGTTATTGTTGGTAGCAAATCATTGAGCATCATAGGACCAAAACTGTACAATTCATTACCCAAATGTCTGCACTTCTACTAATGATTTTCATCTCAGATAAGTAATGCTTCTCCTCTGCCTTGTGTGTGTTTATTTTCTCATCTATTTTGTGGTTTTACAAAAGTATTATAAATAAACAGTTTGCTAAACCCACTGTAATGTAAATGACATTGTTGGGGTGTGGGTTGTATTGTACTTGTTTACTGTGTAGTTATTTTAACTGTTAAAGGACAGTAAGGGAATAAACAGATTTTGGAAGAACACAACAAAGAATAAAAGTCCTACTACATAAGCATGCGGACTATAGGGTGGGGCTGGACTGAGTCAAACTGTAGTTTAGTCACTCCAAACAGACTGAAATGTTTAAATGTTACTATGGCAACAATGAAGAAAACAACCATCTGCTTCTCAATGCATAAATGTTTTTTTTTCTGCTAAACATGAGGTTACTAAAAGTCAGTTCTTTTCTGTGCAGCTGTGGGAAAAAATAAGCACTAGAACATGTTTTATCTGAGAATACTAACTTTCTGTACAAAAAAATAAACAAACCTTACAGCCTCCCCATTTAAAATTAGATATACGTATGTAAAGTAACAGAACAAAGAACTGAGATGGGATTTTGAATAGTAAATGGTTCTAGGTACAACTGTTTGAAATGACTAACCTTTCAAATATATAACGTTTACTGTTGAGATGTTTGATATAAAATGACTCTTCTATAAACATCAAAGTGGGAGAATTTCGAAACAACATGATCTTTGGATTGACGTGACATGACAATGTCAACCAAACACCATTAAATCTACCAAGCAGTTCTGATATTCGGTATGGTAAAATGATATAAACAGAATGACTTAATGTTGGGAGAAGACATCTGTTTGGGAACTAGGGAATTGAAAATCCAATGTGACACAGTGCATAATTCGAACAAAAATGTTTCATTATGATTCTTGTGCTGGTTGGTATAATGTTGTGAAACATGCAAAACAATAAAAGAGTATTATAGATTTTCATTTTTATATTGACAGTATTTAACTTTAAAACAGCCACTCTTCAGAAGACCTTACAACGCTGCTCAAATACGGTTCTGTTAAACAATTACTTCCCAAATTACTTACCAAATAAAAACTTAATATTTTATATCATCAAAACACTAATACTAATACCTACCTACTAATAGTTCTACCTGAAATCATTATTTATTTTTCTTTCTGTTTCTTTTATTAGGTGTTTGGCCCAGAGGATCATTATTTGCATCATTGACTTTGCATAGTTTTCAAGCCGGATACACTTTGTCACAACCCCCTATTTATCCAGGCTTGGGACTGGCACTACAATGCACCATTTTATACATCCTAGTGGCTAAGCACATACAGAACAATTCAGTCTCCAGTCTCTGTCTCCAATTAACCTGGCTGCATGTTTTGGTAGAAAACCAGACTCCCAGGAATCCATGCAGACATGGTGAGAACATGCAAACTCCACACAAAAACCTCTTCAGCCTGAAGATTGAACCCAGGAGATTTTGCTGAGATGCAAAAGTGCTACCCACTGAGTCAATTAAAAATTGGAGTTAGTTACACTAGCCACACCCTCTGAATTATCTCTCTGAGCTTTGCAGAAAATGATAAGTCATGTCCCATCTTTTCCGGCAAAACCTTTAGTCGATCCTTTTTTTTATAAATTTGTATAAACTCCAAACAATCTTTTATGCTTTGTCATTGTGGATTTGTTATTATTATGGTGTGTAAAATTTTGAGGGGGGGTGTAATCCATTTTGGAATAAGGCTGTACTGTAACATAACAAAATAGAAAAGTGCTGTGAATAATTTACGGATGCACTATAATATCTCTTTTTCAAGTTCAATGGGTAATGCAGATATTAATATAAAAATATGTAAATGTTAGCAACGAATTATCCTTTAAATGCAAGCATTTGTGAAAACAAACCTCAGGAAGCAACACATAGCAAATCCCATAGGCCACTGTGACTAAGCAAACTGTTTATCTCTTTGTTCAATGGATATAGAATTTTCTTCTGCACCAATGAGTTGCTTTACTGATAACCCCATCAGTCTTACAACATATTCCCAATAAGCCACTTAACCCATACGGGCACACATACCTCTACCAAATAATAGAATAGCTAGCAAAGCTCTCTATGCTTGGCATACACGACAGACATGAGCTCACCCTCAGAATGTAATATTCACACACCACTTGTGATAAGTCATTTGAAACATTGGATACACTTCAGCACCCAAACAACACACCCAAAGACATTAATGTCAAGTTTTACACTGAATTCCCTTTAACAGTCTACTGCATTTGAAAAGTCCTTTCTCTTCATTTTTTTGCAGGGATTTACCCCAGTTCATTAGCAAGTTCATTCGTTGGTTCTAATGAATTTTAGTTGACTTGGTCATTCTAATTTATTCTCAAAGCAGTGACTGGGGTTGAGGTTAGGACTTCTGAAAATTAAAGTTTTTGTACACTGAGGTCAGCAAATTATTTATATGTGGATAATGTTGTGTGTAGGAGGTCATTGAGATGCTAAAAAATGACTTTTTAAAATGGTTGCCAGAAAAATAGAAACCTTTAAATCTCTTTACAAATTATGTCAAAGTTTGTTTGTTTACTGAGATTTCATCATGTCTTTACACTCATTATTACATTCATGACAAGGAAACAATTATTCATTACACAATAGTTAATCAACAAAAGTTAATCAACTCACTAATTTATATCAAACACAGTCATGGGCAATTTAGTATCTACGATTGACCTCAGTTGGATGGTTTTGGACTGTGCATTGGTTTACTCTGGGTGCACCAGTGTCCTCCCAGTCATGTCCCAAACATGCAAACTTTACACAGAAAGGACTAAGACCTTGCTGTGAGTCGACAGTGCTACCTACTGTCTTGGTTCCAAAAGACTTGGTTCCAAAGCCTTGTGTGATGCTCATCGACTCGATAAAGTGAGATCAGCCAGTAATTTGCCTATATTTGTAGTGATTTATGGCTTCATAAAATCTTTAATGAAAAATAAGATAAGATAAGATATAAGATAGAGCCTGGGACATTTTTGGGGAGCATTGACTGATCGATAGCTGAGGCCCTGGGTGATGGTGGTGCTCACAAATGATATAAAAATGCTTTAAATGTGAATCCTTGCAGCAAGTAAGTCCTGGGTTCAGTTCTTGGGTCATGAGAGTTTGCATATTCTCCCTGCATGTTTTCCCTGCAAGTGCAACAGTTTCCTCTCACTATCTAAAGACATGTACTGGAACAGTATGAAGTATAGTGGTAAGATATAATGAATAGATTAATGTTAATCCTTCCTCTGTAAATCATGCTTGTTTCATAAACTGTTGTCACAAAGTTGCCACAATGTTTTGTTTATTTAGACTAAAGATGGCAATAATTCTGCTAAAATGACTTATCTCATAAATTAAGCAAATAAATAAATGAAGTGTAAATAGTGTATATAAAGTTCATAACACTGTCAGACATATGACATTGCTCCATTACATGACATTTCTTCATTATAAGATATTTGTAATGCTAATGTGCTTCATGTCTGTTTTTATTAATGTTAATGTCCGTTATCCTCCGTCATTTTAATGAAAGGTTAATGCTTTTACAGAAAAATAGAAGTTTCCTAAAATAGGTAACAGCTTTGTTTTTACACTGTCGGATTACTGATCCAATAATTCAGTTTGTGTTCACACTTTTCATTTACAAGGGTAAAAAAAACTTTTTGTAGTCAGAGTAACCCTAGAAATAAAACAAACACAGGAATGATCTTTAATGAGAAAATTGTGAGCTTGAATTATACTATGCCAGTACAAATTGGCTGTAGCTCAGATTAAACACTAAATAAAAGCAGTTTAAATCCTTTTAACGTCAGACTAGAATTCTTTCAGGAAATAAAATTATAATAATGCACTTTTAATACAGTTGTATTAAACATTGTGTCCAGAGCACCATTTGCACTATACTATTATTTGTATCAACTATTCCAAATAAACTATTCCAAAAAATAAAAAAATACCAAGAGCTCACATGGGAAAAATTTTATACTATTTTGCATGAACCAAAATCTGACTTAGAGTCCAGAGAGACGACATCTGTTTAGATTTTTTTGGTAATTGCTATTGTAATGGTAAGGATGCAATATGCTATCTTATTAAATCATCTGTGAACTACCTTAAACAAACAGAGTTTAGTACATAGTATAGTACAGTACAGTACAGTACACAGTATCACATTATTAATATGTTTTCTTGATAATGGATCAATATTTATTTAAAAAGCTTAACATTGTTCTCAGCCATTTGTCTTATGTTTATGGTATTATGGTCTGGGCAATTATCTTAATAGTTATAGTTTTATTATATTAAGCTGTTTTTTTTAATGTGTTTTTAATACTTTTTATTTTTTAATAATAAGCAATTTTGTTATTTTTGAGGTTTAGGTTAGGGTTAGGTTTCTCCTAGCTGAACACGAACTGCTACTGCAAATTTGATGATTAGCTGGATATTAGATTCTGGCAGGGGTCCTAAGAAATCTTGTCTTTCCTCGTGGGCAATGGCCTCTTGTTCACTAAATATTTATGGGTATTGTAGAGAAACTACTTGTAATATTAGTTATGTAATATTCTTTATTATTTATATTGTTATGTTTGATTAATTTATTTCAATTAACTTAATGTGCAATGGGTATTGAATTATATGATTGCCACTGTATACAAATAAACTTATTCTGATAAAATAGAAGAAAAACAATCTCAATTTTTTGTATGTAATAAGTTTTTATGTATGATTGCATGTTAAGGTAAAAAAGGTTCATTTTTATGTAACATTGGTACAGCTAGCTGACTGGTTAACTAACTATTAAATTAACACATAATTTTAAATAATTATAATATTACATTTGATTAACATTTGTGACATCAACCTTGAAAAAATAAATGTCTAAAGTTTTTAATAATCAATAATAATATATATTTTTCAATAACTGTACTTTGGGTACAGAGAGGGAACAGAAAAGAGGGAACAAGAGGAAGAAATATAATTATTTCTGACACATCCACTTTTGTTTGCTTTTCTGTGCTGAGTGAGCACATTTTGAGAGATCAGACAACTGGTCCACTTCATTATCCCTTCCTCCTGTTCTTTCTGTTCTTTCTGTTCAGTACAACAGGCACATGTCCAGGCATGGTGTTTACCCTCTACCCCCACCTTCTCTTGCATACATTTGACTGCTTTCTTTTTTGGGCCTCTTTATCCTGGGGCACACCAAAAGGCTGAATTTACTAGAATCCCTCCATCTTGCTCCATTTGCACCATACAAAAGACCAGGAACAAAGTCTGTGTCAGGGTTTCTTCCACTTTCCTGAAAATGTGGAGCTGGACAAGTAGGCTTTGTTTTGACTTCAGAGACCTGTTGGCTCTGTTCCCTTCTTAAGTTGGGTTAATTATGTCTGGCACAGAGCAGCTTGGGCAGGCATGTAGTCCTGTGTTAACATCTCTCTGGTACTGAACCGTCCACATATACAATCCTCATCTAAAATGAAGCACGAAAAACACATATTTCAGGTTTGCGTTTGTTAACATTTCCTAT
>JAYDZF010000013.1:18539809-18560625 GCA_034509105.1 Microcambeva barbata
AGCTTTAAATAAGGACATATACAGCAAATCATAGATGTGCATGATCTATTATGGAAAGTTCTTGGTGTGTGGGTGGATAACCTGGTGACTTTGTAAGTAACTTTGTAAGTAAATGTAACAGTTCCTTCATTTAAGTTTAGAGATGCTTTATTGTCATCCATCATATACAGACACATATTGGCTGTTAATGGCTAAAAGGACAATACAACCTACTTGGAACTTGTAAAACCCACAAATGCACACACATACCAATGGCAATATAAAAATAAGGAACCAGAGCTAAAGTCATTACTTTATTAGGTCACAGATTATCCCAAAACTCTAGTGATCAAATGCTCACACAAACACACAGTAAGCAAGCTGTAGATTGTAAATATGTCAGTAAATTAATGTTACTAATTAAACATTCAGGAAATAATATTTTTTGGTGAGCATGCATGTTTGTATAGCTTAATAATGGTGTAGCCTGTAGCCTCACAGAATTATGCTGGTGATCCTCAGGGTGCCACAGGATTGACTCTCATTTGGGTTTCAGCAGAGTATATTCCCTTTAAGCTTGTGTAGCTAATAATCTTTGCTTAGTGACAGTACAGTAAATGTTTCTGCAAGTACTTACCTCCCATAGAGCATCATGACTTAGTAAATGATATCAAGAGATTAATCCCTCTCTTAACTGACTAAACATACTTTTATTTAATTCATTGTGGTGAGATTATTATTTAACTTTATCATATGAAAAATCTAATTCATTTTTGATCCAAACAAGCTTTAAACATGTTTGTTGTTTAAACAAAGCTACAACCTAGACTTAAATAATTAAAGATTTCTGAAATTGATGTTATTTTCAAAGTGTTATGCAACTTGGCAGCTGCTAAATAGTTCGGCAGTGAGCCGCAGCAAGAGTCTTGTTCTGAGGCCAGCAGTGAGGGCATGAAGAAGAAGATTTATGCGTCTGTTTCTCTTAACTGACAATCACCTGTGCCAAGTTAGGATAAATTCCCTCCAGGTGGGAGTCTCTCTGAATACCATGGTTTCTCCATCTCAAACTGACCAGATCCTCTGTTGGTAAGCCTACTATTTTTCTGAAACTGTAAGACAAAACGTGGGTCTTGTGTTTTCCATTGACATGCAACAGCAGCACACTTATCTTTCTGGGAACTAATACAGTGCTGCAGCATTTTGGGGCCTTACAGTGAAAATGACCTTAGAGAGTTAATATTCCTTGCTCAGTTGCTGTATACAGCCACGTCAGTTTTTAGTTCTGTGCTATTCTAGCTATTTTTCCATTGCAGGATGCTGATTTTTTTACTTTTAATTGCTACTTTGATTCTATTCTCCTGTAATTCATTTGCTGTATTTTGTTAGACGCTTTTAGTATTTTTCTACCTAAAAACTTGGATTGTTTTCATTATTGTAGGTGCAGGGCTTCACACAATGCTTCATTACAAGCTGTGACCCGCCATATTACAATTTAAAATAAACTTTTATCTCTTCTGTTCCACATAAGCTTATTTTTACTTCCACCCTTGCCTAACTTCAGTACAACATTACTTAATGATGTAAAAAGATTAATACACAATAAGGTGGCAAAGGTGTGATATAATCTGCAAGCCACTTCATGTTTCAGCCTATTTTATGTAATTAACTTTAAACTGCGCTATTTTTACTTTGAACTGCCTGCAGCAAAGCCTGAAGGGAATTAAATGGCAAATAAAGCTGAGAATTACATAAACCTTAGGGATAAATAATGAAACTTATAACAAGGAAACAGAGAAGATTGTGGTTTGTGGTCAGAAAACAGTATATGTACATGTTAGTTCCTAGATTTTGCTAGTTTAGACTTGTTAGACAACATAAATAGATTGTTATTAGTTATAATTATAACATATTTAAGTTTGTTTGGGTCTGGAACAATTGGGAGTAAAAAAAACAGGATACTTCATCTTCAAGTATGAAGTAAAGCCAGAAAGACATTTTGACCAGATTGTAGTTTACTGGTTAAAGTGTTTGGTCGGCGTTTTGTTTAACATACTATGAATATATTCTGCCAAAATGTTTATCAGCCTGATGTGTTATGTTACCTGTACATTGCCCTGAGGGATGTATCTATGTACATGTTGTTGTATTACACACAGTCAATCCCAGAGGTAATAATACACTGTGCTGAGAAAACTCCCTGCTGTACATTTGAACATGTTAATGTTATCTTACATCATCATTTTTTCAAATATTGTAATAAAGTCATCACATCTAAATCACTCATCTTACAAATCTACAAAATAATGACAGGGATATACTTATATTCACTGGGTTCATTTTAAACATGTCCAATAAACTTCTAACAGTCGACACTTTCATTCATACCCTACTAGCTCTGGATTTTTAAACATTTGTGCATTCATGCACAGATATGTGCAAGCTGCAGAGAATCCAGCTGATGCAATGATGTGATAAGCAAACTGCCACATTAAGAGGGTTGCTGGGTAACCCTAGCTTTTCTTTAAGAATTAGCCCTCAATGTAAAATACTAAACTCATGCACACTAATTACTATAACGAGTAAAACATTTCTGACAATATTCTGATACGTAGAATATGATTTAAGTGTATTCATATTCTATATGGACAAAAGTCATTTCAATTCAATTCAATTTAACATAATTTAATTTTAACCCCAATCATACCTATCATTCAAATAAATAGCAGTAATAAAAAGTACTAATTTGTAATTAGGAATGTCTTAATGCAAACCAAATACAAGTATTATAATTCTTAGATTTGTAACAGTGCCCATAAACTGATTATTTTAAAGGTGGCTAATGTTTTGGTTCTAGTGGTTACAATGTTAACCTAGGTCTACTATCCATATAGTCTGTTATATCATACATTTAATTTGTATTTGTTCTTTTGCAGCAGAAGGCAGAAACATTAGACTTGGGTTGACACATTTTTTTTTCTCAGCAGTGTGTACAGCCTTACTTTTAAGGGTGTAATAATAGTACTCACATGTATTTACTCACAAGTAACTAATTGATTTGAATATGTGTTTAAACTCTATTTACTGTAATTATATACTGCGACTAGTATGGTAGAAACAAGGCAGACAAATGTAGAGTAATCCTGTACAAACAGATGTTTCCTCTCCGTTTCTGTTCCTGTGCTGACAGGTGAGCCATCCCCACCCTTGTGCATGGTGTGAAAACTGTGATGCATGAAAAGCTTAGTTACACAGTATCAGGGAAGAAAGGAAAGTCAAATCCCACATATATGTTGCTCACCACTTTGTGACAAACAAAGTTTATTTTATTATCAAGATTATAAATAATTACAAGGTTCTTTAAGGCATTTGTGAGCTGCAGTGATTGCAGTTTCTTAGAAGATCCAGGGTTTAACTCCCAGCCATACCAAGTGCATACATTGTTGGCTACGTCTAGCAATGGAAGAGGGTGTTTTGAAAACTACTTGAACCGGATTGGTGTCCTGTCAGTGATGTGTTTCTCAGTTTCTTGGACCCACCACAATCTATTGTGGTATCAGATGCATCAGTGTATGTGTAAGAAGGTACCTTTGACCCAGATTGGGATTTTAGAAAGCCATATGCAGAGTTAACATCTTTTCTGGGAAACCCATTGATTTTTTCAGCAAGACAATGATTCATAACAACATGGCTTTGTAGACACAGAGTGCATATGTTTGACTGGCCTGTATTCCAGATCTGTCTCCATACAAAGTGTTAGGCACATGGAGAGGAAAATCAGACAATAGTAAGTTACAATTGTTGTAGCAGTTGTGTAGTCTTGTATAAAATTAGAATGGGAAGAAAAATTCTATTTGCAAAACCAGGAACAATGATTATCATTACTTTTCTATCAATTCATAAAAATAACAATAGCAAAGGTGGTAAACAGGACAGTTTTGAGTGTGTGTTGAACGATTCTAAATGTAGCCAACATGACATGATCGATACCTGCTCTACACAATCAGGAAGATTTTACCAAATCATTCTGGTTTCATTCTACGGTTTGGTGTTTAACCAACCTAAATACTAGCACATCACCCACTGATGTGTTCTCTTCACTGTAGCTGCACATATTCAAAACCTGATGCTCACCTACAAAGCCAAAATGGACCAACACCAAGGTACCTCCAGGGTAAAAAAAGTTTATTATTATATACATGGCACCTTTGTCAGCTAAATTAATGATCAAGAGTATTAGCGACTCTTGGTTTTTAAGGCATTGTACAAAGTGGCAACAACAAAGTTTCTCATTTGTAATGCAATTGAATGCAATTAGGGCCCACATTAACTCTGCACAACAACACTTTTTGTTTACAAAGGCATGAAAGACTTGTTAGCAAATGTGATTTAGCCTGAAGTAAAAGCACACGATCTTCTGGTTGGCCATCAGTCAGAGTTAAATTCTACACCACCCGCTCTGGCATTACTAAAAGCCCCGGGCTGCATCTGCCCCCCACTGTGACCTCAGGATAAGGAAAAACAACTCCTCTCCTGCCATTGTTCTCACACTACAGGACTGACTATCTTCGTTTCACCTATAGCCTTAAAAAATCAGAGACAAGAAAGAGGATATAGAGGTGAAAAAGAAAAAAAAACATGTATGCTATATCTTAATGCTATCATAAAGCTAAATCTTTAAAAGAAGATGGAGAGCTGGAAAACAAATTCAAAAATCATAATAATAACAGGAAACAAAGAAAGTGTGTATGGGAAAGTACAGGCAGAAAAGGACATTAAGGAAGGGAAAGGGCATTAAAATAGAGGGGGAAATGTTGGTAGTTGTTAAATGAACAGGACAGAAATGTAACACTTTTAACAATCAATTTAATAAAGGTTAAAACTAAATGTTTTAATGGTGTCTGTGCTCTGTGCCAGCCACTAGGGTTCTTTTACATCAAATTATGTCTCTATGGACCTTGCTTTGTGCTCAGGGTCACTGTCATGCTAGATGTTGTTAAAATGTTTTAAGACAAAGCTCAGTTCTTTTAAACTTAATTAAAAAGACAGTACCCATGGCTTTTTTTGCTTTTGTATGTGCCAGGAAAGCAAGGAGAGTTTGATGTTTGGTCTCTTACATAAACACAGGTGGCTCCTGTTGGCCATCGGTCAAGCTTTCATCAGCACAGGGGACAGAGCAGTGCCGATACACATAAGGAAATGACTGCAACTTTATGTAAGCACAGAGAAACAGATACACCATCAGCACTAAGGCACTGTGCCAGCTTTGAGCGTCCTTGCTCACACTGGTCTAAAGTCTTTGTTGTTTATTTTTTATACACTGTATTGACTGTGCCAACAAAAGCAATAAACATCTAATCCAGCACAACAACCCCCTCTGCAAAGTCTCCAATCTTCACTTGCTTGGACTATATACTGTAAGTCACTATGGTATCTGCTAAATAGCAACACTGTAAACAGTTTGTTGATTAATTTGAAGAGATTTAAGCTATTACATGGTAAATGGGTCGAATTAGCAACCCCAATACACAAATTCAAAAGAAGTCTATAAACCAACTGCTTCATTTAAATCTGTAGTAAATGTTACTCTTAGGAAGAATTTTCATGTTTGGTCTTTAATAAACTGATATTTATTAATTGCTTAAATACTGACGCAAATCATATTTGGTACCATTTTGGTCACATATACAGCTGTTTATGGCTAGCTGTTAGTTTATGGCTTTTGGCTAGCTGCTTGGAACGTATCACTTGGAGTAAACCCACACAAACAAGGGTAGAACATGGACACTCCTCACAGAAAGGAACCAGACTGCCCAACCTGGGGATCGAACCCAAAACCTTCTTGCTGTGAGGCAACAATGATACCCACTTAGCCCCATACCACTCACCCCTAGGTGTAAGTAGTATGGCAGTTTTAATGTAGCGCCATCTGATGGTTCAACTGACACTAGCCAGTCCATTCTGATTTTCCCTAATGTGGAAATGTGATTTCTCTGGATTCCCTGAATCTTTCTTCACAATATTTTGTAAGGTCACATTATTACTTCAAAATGTTTGGCACTAAGTGGGGATCCAAAACCCATCTTCCATCTGCTTTATGTAGAAAGAGTTTACACACTGGTTTATTTTAAGCGTTAGATACTTTTAATCTTATAATATCTATTCTATATTTTGCTCTTACCCCAGCTTTTCTTACTGTGTTGTTATCAAATCTGTAAAACATAAAATTTGAATTATATTGTAAGCCACAAGCAACAACAAACATTGTGCTCTTGCTTTTATTTCCATTTTAAATCCAAACAAGAAAACCATAATTCCCAGGCACCATTTGTTGTTTTGGTTTAAACCAGGGTACATGACTCATGGCCATTATTAGACTGTTTTCTGGGTGAATGGGGGTCTGCAGTTGGAGATTAGTGTGGCTCGTTTCCTCATGCCAATCAGAGGCGATAATGAGTTGATACTCAGTGGCTCTGTCCTGCTGTGAAGATTATCCTCCTAGTTTGCTCCAACAAACAACTACCACATGACATCAACCTGGATGCAAACACAGCTCTTTACACATGGTTATTAGTGACAACAGTCACCCAGAATATGCCAGCCTAATCACAGGCGAGTGTGTGGCAACACCACTGGTGTGTGCTTCCATCCTGGCTGCTCTTCCACCAGTATACCAAAGGGTGCTATAAAAGATGAATGAAAGAATATAAAGTGGGGGTGGGTAGTAGACAGTTGTAGACAGGCAACTCTCCTGAGATAAAATCTGTCTGGAAGAAGGTTGGAGGATGAGAATTAACCTCACCAAAGGCTTCAAAAATTCTACTTCATTGAAAGCTATTAGGATAGCCAGTACTAGGGAATTTTATCTTCTATGTAGTTCAGTAATAAAAGCCTAGTGCATGTTAGTTCTGGATAATTGTTGGTTGGGTACTACCAAGACAGTATTTTTCAGCCAGACAATTTTAAGTCATATGCCCACCAGGGGCACATCAGCTCCTTAGAAGGCTCCTGTGATGTAACCTTGGATGTGGTTTGTGTCTTTTTTTAAATAAATATTCTATGAATGTTTCAGTTTTATTTCATCCATGATATTTGGTTGTGTTGCATTTTAGGTTTGCCTTTTAGCAGCTGTGTGATGCAGGGGAAATCATATAAACAGTTACATTATAGTTTTCTAGAATGCTTTTTCATTTGAAGTTAAGGATGTCTCCAGCCTTGGTGTTAATCAAAGGTCCCTTAGACAAAACAGAACTGCACGGCTCTGTATCCTGCCCTGTGCTCCACCCTTTAGTCAGGAAAAGGATTTCCACTGAGTCGCTGGAATTTATTCCTAAAGAATACACTGGAATTCACCTATCATAAACTCTTGCACTCTTAACAGCCCCTGTGCTGAGAAGTATGGGACAATGAGACAACACCTGACAATGAGCTTTTTAATATTCCGATTAAGTCAAGAGGGTTTTATTGTTATTTACACAGTGGCTTATAAATAAGGACCACACTTTAGGATCTACATGTGACAAAACAGTGCATGCCAAAATAAACTATTCTGATAGAAGAGAACAGGCTAAAACCTCAATTCATTCGCAATAGCAAGAGCATTAGATTTAAATTGCTCTCGTGTTTCCATCTATAACCACCAGTGTTCTGGGAAGGCTTACAACAAGATCTTAAAGTGTGTCTGAGGACATTTATTCCTATTCAGTAGAAAATCAGTTGTGAGGTGTAATCAACATTCCAAATCACCTTCAAGATGTTCACTCACTTTGAAATCAAGGTGCAGAACACAACCTCACCCAAACCGTGGTCACACAAACTGGTTGAAACAAATAACTACATGTCCAAATAAACTGGTTTTATCACCATGCAGTATTTCTAAAACTGACATTCTGCAGCTGTAGTTTAACACAAGAGCCAAACAATGCAACTTCATTGTCCTAAATCAATGTAAATTATAACTCAAAACATTTTTACAAAGCCTGTAGACGAGCCTGATGTGATCATAAATGATGGGTAGTGGCCAAATAAATAAGATCACAGGGAAGCAAGGTTCTGATTCTTGTAGAATCCACCCACTGTTACAAGAAAGCCAATTTATTTCTCATCAAACCCTAATGGATACATAGACAGTATATGCTCTATTGCCCTGCCAGGTTTGTTTATATCTAAATGTTGCCCAAGTTTTCTCCATTTTATGGGACTATATGATTTTATAGAACAAAGAAGTATCCTAGAATTTAAAGCATTTTCAAAATAAATGCAGTGTGTAGCCCGTTCAGTTTAAATTTTTCTGGGACTGAATTTATTCAAAATAGTTTATGAATTGTTTTAAGGCATGAGGCATGTAATAGTGGATAAGTCACATTTTTCTAAGAATGTAGAAGGCTGTAGTATTCTCTGGAACGGTTCCACACTTATCTATGTTTCCCCTTCATGTGCAACGACATCAACCCCACCCACCCCACCCAGGCCTGATGCCATTTCACACACATTAAACCTCACCAGCAACACTACATTGATAGGGTGCTTCGTCTGTCTCTTCAAACAAATAGTAATCTAAATTTAACCAAGCTTGTCTCCATAGTCAGGAGCCAGACAGATTGAAGTAAAACACGGAGACACAGGCACATTAAAGGCCACAACTTCACCCTCTTATCAGATGCCATTTTAAGTTCATTTTATTACCTGTTTGATCCATCAAGTTTATTTACCCAGATCAGGAAATGCTTCCAGTCTGGTCACAAACTACAAAGCCTGCATGTCTCCTGTCTCCTCTACTCTCCAATACTTTTAATGTCAATGTCTCATTGCTGACTATTGACCAGAAGAAATATACAGCCAGTAACATTAAGAAAGCTTTGAAATGAGGTTCTGATCTCTATGTGATAAACAAAAAAATCTGATCAACTTTATATTTACAATTTTTATTATGTGTGTGTAATTATAACCACCATTTAACATTGAAATATATATAAATAAATGCAGATTATTCTGCATGTAGTCCAAACATGTGATGGTTATAACTACACAAACAAAAATGATAACAACCGCATTGTCTTTCTATACATATATGAGCATTTAGAAATGGTGTTTTAAATCAGTTGGACTAATTGCATAAGACGTTTTTGCAATCCTGGCTCAAAACCAACACAACCTTTGTACTGCTCCTTATATCCAGAAATGACAGCAAATATTTGAACAAGATAATTTTATGTAGATAGCATAAGCACAAGGGAAAGATGAAATGATCAATATTTCATTATTACAAAGAGAGTTGTAATCAGAAGATCATAAAAATGTTGGAAATGAGGTAAAAGCAAGTGTGCTGTAAGCCTGAGAAAACTGGATCTTAGAAACACAAAGCCAAATAGGCTTGTGTTATTACTAGACTGTAAATGGGACATACTTTATCAAATTGCTCCTCTTAAAAACAAGGCCGATGTCCTTGCTAGCATTTTATGGAACTGAAATGAAGTGCACTAGTAGTTTTTCTGCACCAGTAGTTTTAAAATGTTTCTTTTTGTGCTGTTTAAATTAAACATACATATTGTATAGTTCCCAACTCTGCCTTCCTTTTTATTTGCATTGTACATATTCTTGTTTAGAATTTGTTTTGGACTTACCAGCCACTTAAAACAGTACACTAAACTATTCCCATTGAAATTGTTTTGTAAACTAAGTCACTTAATGATTGCCAGAAAATCATTTCACACTGTACATGTAAACACACATTTATTGTTAGGTTTGTCACATAGATTTCCCAGTAGCAGCTCATGTGTATTATCTTCTCATTAAGAGACAGTGTAGAGAGCACCTTAAGACCTCTGACATGCCCATTTATGACCGGGTGTGGTTGCAAAGTGCCACGTGAGCAGCATGATTGAGAGGTTGTAAAGGTGTGGGTGGTGTAGGCCACAGCTTCAGAGAAAATATCCTAGTGGAAAGAGGAACAGGAAGCGTGAACGACAGACTAGATTTTACTGTTCCCACACAGTCCTTTAATCCTCCACTAATTACATCATGGGATCAAATCCAAATGTATCCATGCCAGTGGCCATACGAGTACAGGAAATGCCCGGGGTGATGTGGGTGTACAGGTATAACTAAACTTTTAGTGTCAGACTAATAAACCAGCCCTATTTCCATGCACCACCAGTACTTGGCACACAGTCAGCTTCTCGCTGTGTAAGCACTGCTAATAGGAAGGTGCTTTATTTTCCTCAGCATGTTCATGGCGTCTGAGACTGTCAGGTGTCATTTTTTTGCTTCTCCAAAACAATTATAAGCCAGTAAAAAGCCAGATGACACTTTTATTCACAAATACATAAGTTACTAAGCGGCACTGCTGGGTAGCCATGACACTACAAGTAATGAAGTTAGTTAAACAACATTTCTAGTTTAAATATAGTGTCTACGCGTCACAAAATTGACACTTCAATGGAACAAGGCCAATATATTACAAAGCACCTCACACTAACCAAAACAAGTCTTATTTTATTTCTATCGTCTTTTAACAGTGCAACTTTACAGAATACAGGACGAATAGACAAAAAGGCCCATGTTGAGAAAGTCAAAGGCCTTTTATTGCTTATCATCTAACTTCTGCTTGGTTTTAGAATTTGGAAGTGAAGACAACTCACTGGGACATATGGCTAACATGCTACAAAGCTACAATCAGAGCAAGAATCCCAAGACCCTTGTATGTGCATTGAAGCAAATATTGTACAATAATGTAGTAGTGTTGTCCTACAATAAATATGGTCAACACATCTGGCTATCATAAAGACAGATACTTTATTGACCCGAGGGATGTTTTTGTAAAGTTATTATTGTGATTATTAGTAGTTCAATTGTGTGCAATAATAAGAGCTAGTTCTTTAGGTTTCAGAGTGGTTTGGTTACATTTGCTATGTGGCCTGCTACTAGCTAGTCTAAATTGTCCTTTGGAAACTGACATGTGTATTCTCACTGCAGCAGAGCCAAGCTGAACTTGCTTTTCATAGTGTGAGGTGCAGCATTTCCTTTAAAGGAAACCTTTTTGCATATTTCCAAATCCACTCACCACAACTAGAACACACCAGTTCTAATTTCAATGTCAGAGGAACCTGAAAGTCCAGCTGACCTACAGGTGCTAAGTGATCTTCCACATCTTTACAAATTTATTCCAGTAGGAAAATTACACTGCACATTAACATCCAGAAAAGGTTATATTTTGCTGGCTCAGGCAATGGAAAACCTCTACGGTTAGCATCTCATTGTTAAGAGAAAAAAAACTATTTGAAATGTAGAATAAGGGGTGTCAGATTCTTTTCTAACAGAACTAAGATAGCTCTGAAATGTGCCCAGTTAGGATAGAATAGAATAACACATAACACATTTACAGATGTACAGTAAGACAATATTCTTTCTTCTCATATCTAGAGGTCAGACTGAAGGTCAGCCGTCATACGGCACTCCTGGAGCAGTTAGAATAAACGGTCTTATTCAATTACCAAACAGTGGCTGCTCAGTAGAGCCTGGATTTGAACTGTCAATCTCAGAGATTGTAGAGCCTAGCTATTGTGAAACTGGCTAAAGATGAATCTGTGAACATCTCACAATCTTCACCTGTTCTATATACTAGACTGTGCAACCTCAAACTACTAATAAATGTAATGTATTACATGTGAAGGGTATGATGTTTAGAGTTATTTGGACACCCGACTATGAGCTTGTTGGAAATCCCAAAAAACAATGATATTAAATTAGTAACCTCTTAATGACCTTTTAAGAAGACTCCTCACAAGACTTTGAAGTATGCATGTGGTCATTTGTGCACATTCACTCAAAACATAATTTGTATGACTGGGCTCTAATGCTAGTTTAGGCCATTTAAAAGCTTTTCAGTGTTATTTCACATTGATCTGTGCCGGCCATTGAAGATCATTTAAAGACATTGCTTTGAGCACAAGGACAGGCAACATAAGACTTGCAATTGTGGATAAAACCTGTTTATCCAATGATTAGAAAACAGTCCCAATACTATTGGTCATAGTGTATATGCTGGAATATGTTTTCTTGAACATTTTTAAAGTTTTGGAAAACTATAGTGTTGCCAAAACGGCAATGTTTATAGCTTGGAGAACCAGCAAAATTAAAGTATAATTCTAGCTTTAGTTACCTAAACATATCTAGCTTTTTATATTTATTGAACTTAACTATTCAGCAACAATTGATGCTTCTACTTTGTCCACTTTGTGGTCATTTGGACCCCTTCGGTTTTGCAAAACATTCATCAGGACTCAAGTATTTTGTTCGTCTGTCATTTTTTATTCAAGGTGTATTAATTTCATCACAAACACACTGCGCGACAAATGACACCTGAACATAAACAACTTTGAGGACGCTCCAAAATGCTTCAAATGAAGCAATGTTTTTTTACATCATGGGTTTTTAATACAAAAATCACATGTCACATGTTTGAAGACTAAAAAATGATTGCAAAGTGCATTTCAATGTACAGGGAAGCACATACGGTGTGGCGTACTACAGATGACAAGAATGTTTAACTTGCTATTTCCCTGCTAGACATGTGCTAACTCATCTGCTAGACATCTGCACTGCAGGCTTCAAGGTATTCTGGCTGGTGAAAACACTCCGTTCTTAATCCAAAACATCTGCATGTTCCCAAACTAGTGATTCATAAAGCGTATCGTGATTCTGCATACTGCCCCACAACATTTGTGCAATACTGGTACTACATAGACTAAAATGCAGATGTTTATCATACAAACAGGAGTAACAGTTTACCGGCGTGTACATTTGATAGTATAGAACTCCACAGAGGCTTTGGTATTCCATCTACAAAGCGTACATTTAACACTGGAGGTCAATGAACAGCATTCGACCCTCTGCAATCTGTTCAAAGTCAATGAACCAATGCCGTTTTCAGCATCCCATCATATCTCACCATAACCGGGGTGATCATTCACATTCAATAATGTTAAGTGGTTGGTGAACAGTGCCCCGTGTCCACCCATTTTCATCCGTCAGACTGATAAAACTCAGCCAGGAAAAATCAATCCACCCGTGCACAGTGATGATAGCGTGATCAGCCAAGAGAACTCTGCTAACCTTTCGTTCATCTTTTCCGTTTTTGCTGCCTCATCATCTTCCTTCGCTTGGAAATCATGCCGTGGAGGCTATCTAATCCCTCTTGCAGACCCTCGCCAATGATGGCACAAGCCGGCTGAAGGTGCCATGGTGTGTGTGCACCAAGTTCATTTAGTGCCAGCATCTTCTCCAGCTCGCTCAGTGACAGAGCGCTGCGCAGGTCCTGCTTGTTGGCCAGCACAAGCACCGGTACCCCTTGGTTCTCCTGAAGCCGTGTAATCTTGTGCAGCTCCGTTTTGGCCTCCTCCATGCGTTCAGCATCCACAGAGTCCACCACGAACACCAGGCCATCCGCGCAGCGTGTGTAAGATCGCCAAAGCGGACGCAATTTCTCCTGGCCGCCTACATCCCAGAAGTGGAACGCTACTGTCCGGTTCTTTGTACCCAGGACCACTTTGATCTTCTCTGTGTTAAAACCCTTGGTAGGAACAGTGTTCACAAATTCATTGAAGCGGAGCCTGTATAGCACAGTGGTCTTCCCAGCACAGTCTAATCCAAGAATTACAATATGAAGGGCCTGGAAAGATGGCAACCCAGAGAAGATGGTGTGTGAGTCTGATAAGCTGTTTCCCATCTTTAGACTCAGCAGAGATGTGTTAAGATGAAAGCGGAAGACTGAGGAGACCAGGAGTTTACTTTATAGAGGTTTCACAAAACCTCTCTCATTCGTCATGGGAACCTGAAACCAAATGAAAAGGAAATATATTAAATTGGGCCAGTACCATAAGTATAAAAACAATACACATCTCAGTGGTGTCTGCTTTAGAAACAAGGGCCTGGCTTGAAACAGTTAGTCTTTTAAAATATAAAAAAATTATTAGGGCTTCACAAGCATACTTGATATTGGCCCAACGTTGCACTAATATTCATGTTTTAAAAAAGAGAAACCCCTTATCTAGAAATGTCTTAACATTTTAAAACACAGTATGAGTGCTCTGCTTCACAAAGTTTTTAGGTACTGGCTAATAAATTAATAAATCAGTAAATCAAATCACAAATTCAATGATGGTGACTTATAATGTTATTATAAGAGTGTATTGTTATTTTTATTTATTATTGCTACTACAAATCATTTCTATTATTCATAGTATTTATATTATAATACCAAAATGATATTGTATTGTTTCTAACAACAAGGGTGGCATGGTCCTGGGTTCGATTCTTTGAGCTGTCTGCTTGGGTTTAATTCAGCTACTCAGGTTTCCTCCCACAGTCCAAAGTCATACAAGTGAGGTGAATCTGGGCTACAAATATTGTCCATGACTGTGTTTCATATAAATGTGTGCACTGCTGAAAATTTATGTCTGTCATGGATGATAGTCTAAAACCTGACATTAAAATCCAAATAAATAATAAATAGTGACCAAAATATATACATGTACACACAGTTTATCAACAGAGAACAGCAAGTACCTTTGACGATCGGCTGTAATATATGCCACAGATAAGCTTTCCCATTCAACTGCTTGATCCCATTTACAGTCGTTTATAGCCGCAAGGCAATAATTCACTATTATCACAGATCACCACTATCAACCATGAGGCCACAATAACTTACTAGGCATTTTGAGCTGCCAATACAGTAAACATTCAGCCTACATTGATCCATGTTATTATGAAACACCTATTTTTTCAGCAGCCCAAATGTTCCCTGCCAAATAATATTGTTTTGTGATATAAACCTCTTTAATGTTAGGGGTAGACAATATGCTATGCTTGATAAAGATACAAGAACTTTTGCTATTAGAATCAATTAGTTCTTGAGTATTTAAATGGGAAATAGTGTTAGTGTATCTCTTATTACAAAATAATAATAATAATAAAAAGTTTCTGCTGAATTTCTAAATGTATCCAGGAAGCAGTTCCTCTCAATAAAATAATAGTAAAATGAGTTGAAATCTTCAGGTTTAAATATGAATTAAAGCTTTTCTTTGTTATTCTAAATGCCAGCCTTATTCTTGCTGGGTTGTATATTGACGAGGCTCTGAAGATCAATGAGGAATCAAATCAGCAGGGAATATGCAACCCCATTTGCACATGTAGAAGCATTGAAAGGCTTCATAGGCAAATCGCTATTCAACTGCAATAAAAAATTGACAATGAGTGACTGCATCCGCCCAGAGGTTTCTATTCATGACAGTCTTTTAAGATAAATGCCATGCTGGCAGGTGGTTCCAAAGAAAAGAAGCCATTAGCTTGGTCACTGTTTAACACCATCTAAAGATAATAAATCGAACAACCGAAAATAAATAGCTACAAGCCATCTGTGTGTGCACTTACACTGAGGCCATGAACCCTCTACAATAAAAGCTAGTGGATTTCCAATTACTGCCAACAAGTGAATAACACGAAGCAGACTGCTACAGCATTCAAATATATATTGAGAACTAACAATATATACATGTATGGTTCATCTGTATATAAAACCAAAAGACAGTATAAAGACTCACCATAAACGCTGCACCCAGTCGTCAGGATAAGGTTTTTGAAATGCGTACTGTTCCAAAAGCAAATATCCTCCTCGATCAGGATAACACAATAACTCACACAGAGCAGCGACTGCACTGACTGATATAGCAACCCGCCTGTTCGTTCATTCCACCTCTGTTGCCTCAGCTGAGGATGAACGCCAGCTCCTGATTGGTCAGCTTCTGTCCGGGCCGGTGTATTTCTGGTCGTTGATTGGTGAACAAGTCACGCCCATCATTCATGTCCGTCACACCTATTCACCGCCTGTTCGTAGGTAACAAAACGCGTTGCCATGTCCATTGTTTTCACGTCGATTTGTTTTCCAGATATTTATTTTATTTGGTAGGATTATAATTTATTATTTTACACTTTGGTTATATATAGGACATCACAGGTAATTCATTACTTCAAATGCAACGTGAGGAAAGAAGAAAACCCTGCCAGACACAAGGGAGAGCATGCTAACTTCACCTGGGAATCAAATCCAGAACCTAAGACCGTGCAACCCAAAAAGCTGGATTGGCATAGAGACAAACATGTACAGTGTTTCTTACACATAGTTCAGCTTGTTTGGAACACTGTACAACACCCCTGAAATTAAACTCTTGCTCAAGGGTCAACAGTTGATCCATGGCGGGTTTGAAACTATAAACTACTGCTATATTTGAAAGAAAATATAGTTTACGTAAAGTGTAAGGAAAGGAAATGTAACTGGCTTCTGAGGTTTCTAATGAAGACCCTGACTGCTCCAAGGGCTGCCCCTCACCCCAACTTCACTAACATGCTTGGATGTACAAAGAAAAAAAAAATGATATTATTGTTAGAATTGGTGTAGCAAAGAAACATCCTGCATTCCTGAGTATTTTATTTTGATATTATTGTCAATTTCTGATGTACCAAAACCTAGAGGGAAATATTTTCCACCGACCATTTTATAATGCAATTAAAGGCTTAATTTGTGTGTAAGTGAGTCTGTTACGAACTGCAACTGTTCAGGAATGACTTTATTCATGATCAAGTGTTTTCAGGATATACTGCATTTTAATCTTACCGGTACTTTGTTAACATGGGCCTTTGTTATTATTTGCATACAGTCCTAAGTTATTAATCATTCAGCATAGTGGTTGTTTAGTTGATTAGCTTGATGTTATGATTTATCCCTGTCAAGTTTTCTATGGTCTTAATGTGTGGCAGAAAAGTAGCAACAGATCATAACACTACCTACAAACCTGCAGGTGTGATGTTTCAGGGATATATGCATAAATCTATTAAAATGTAATCTTTACATATTTGAAATAGTTATGTCCACGTGAAGTATTCATATAGAAAACATAAAACAAAAAAAAGATTCATGTGGATTATTTAGCAAATACAGGAGCTGATGAAAGGTGGTGTTAACACCATGTTCTATTGTTCAGCCGTGAATAAGAGCCCAGCGATCTCACACATCAACCAGCCATTAACACCTTATGCTTCTCAAACTAAAGAAACAATAGTCCAGAGAGCAGTTCAGACTGACCGGATGCTTACTGAACATACTAATACACAACCATGTGCTTTGTTTAAACATTACAAAATATGTTGATGCCATTGCCATCTAGTGGTCACTGTCTTACATTGCGTTTAGATAAAGTAGCATATCGACAGGGAACAAGCTTAACTTAAATTAAATAAAAGTACTATTTTTACATCTAATAAATTCAAACCCTTGTCTAGTGGGGTAGGACTAATTGCATACATACATGCATTAGGTAAAGTAGCCTACACGGCTAGTCCAGTTACACAAATAAAAAACCTCTTAAGTTATCGTCTTTTTAGCACAGCTTGTAAACAAACGTCCATTAAAAAGGTTGTTAACTGTTAAATACTCAAACACCCAATTAATTAGCATACCACCATTTTTGGATCTATCTAATTTTACACAAACAACTAAATAAGCTGAAATGAATTATTTTGCATCAATGACTTCAAAAGTCATATTTTTAAACTTGTATTTTAATTATTCAGTGATACTATTTTTGAGATAATGTATTTCTACTATTATTTATTTTTTGTTCTTATGTTTGCTGAAAGGCGAAGATGATTTTTTCACAAACCCATCACCACCAAATATAGATATGTTTAAATACAATCCAACTACTGTATATCTATAATATAAGAAGATTTGTGAAGATCTTAGACACTTTGGGACACTGCATGTTAAACAAGAAAAAAACAACAGGAAAAATATAAAGAATTCCATTGACCAAAATTTTCTGCAGACCTTTAATTCTTTACAGAACCTTTAAATACATTTTACAGAAACATGTCAAAATAATTATAATTATAATCTGTTTGTTAAGAAATATATTTAAATTTAATGAATAGCATTTAAGTATTCTTTGACATTATGCAATATTGCAACTATAATCTATTAACAAAATACATTTAATATTAGCTGAACATGGCAATGTGTGAAACCACATACTACTACATTAACATGCATATGAAATATTTCAACAATTACTACTGTATATTACCCCACTCGTATGTTATATTTTTGACATTTGCTATGGTAGTATGTGGTTTTAAGCCCAACCCCAAGGGGTAAGGCTGTCATAATTTCCCTGAGCTGTATGCCATGGTTAGTTGACCTGCTGTTTCTTCATTCTGTGCTCCTAGGCTGTTTGCCACTTGGAAGGGTCCCAGGCCAGGAACCAGCCTGTGAAGGTAGGGGGCTCGTGGCCTTGTTTCACAATCACCACAGGTGTTCCCTTATCACGTCCTGATGGGTCTGTGTCAATATATGCCTTGGCTGTAGAGATATGGTACATCAACACTTAGTAACAGATTATGCACATTCTCACCTTTGGAGGTGTTGGGCTTTCTTGTGTGTTTTTGACTCTGTTTGCACATACCTCGAATGACAAATACGGTTTTGTATTGTCGCTGGAATGTGTATTGAGCTGTTTTTAGGTCTGCATATATATTGTTTTCTCTTGTATACTTATTTATTGTGTCTAGCAAACTGTAGAATGCTTTCACAACTATTGTAATATCAAACCTATCAGCAAAAAGCTAATGTGTGTTAGATCATTTTTGTAACACTATAAATTCAACATAGATTCAATGCAAGTGTAAAAAATGATACAAAATCAGGCTGATTCAACTGCAATTCATATTTACATCACACAAACAAAGTTGTAGTGCAAAATTGCAACTGTACTACAATAATGTTTGGGGCATGTTATTTACCTGCTCCACTGCCAGTGATGGTCCATAATTACAACATTTACTAGTAAACCACTAAGTATAGAAATATAGAGAAGTGGTATATCAGCACTAAGTGAGAAATTACACACATTCTCACATTTAAAAGTCTGGGCGTGCTTGGATGAGTCGGTTTTACACTGACAGACACAGGCATTGTTAAAATGTGTATTGTACTTCGGCAAAGCTCTCAATCACTGGTATTTACCAATATAATTCGAAGCTATCTACTGCTTTTATATTCCATTTAGAATCATACAGTGGCAGATCCTAAATTTCATTCTGATAAAAGTGTAGGCCAAATGCTTTCTCATAAACATATTTCTAATAGCATACATATGTTAGTGTTGAAATTTAGCAGATGACACAACATCAACTGAGGGTTAAGGGCCTTGCTCAAGAGTCCAACAGCAGCATTCTGACAGCGGTGGATCTTCTCATTACAAGTGACCTTCTGAGTCCAGTAATTTAAGTACACTACAACTGCCCCCCTACAACTTAAGCTTTTTAGAGAGATGTGCTACTCACCAGATTTAATAGACTCTGTTTTTTCTACTTCATTGGCATCTTTTCCAATCCAGATAAACACCTGGAAGTTTAAACCACATGTTTATTTTATATAAAGGTAAACCACAGATAATTCAGAGTGCACATCCGTGAAATTCCTAAATTTCCCTCGGGATAAATAAAGTATCTATCTATCTATCTATCTATCTATCTATATATCTATCTATCTATCTATCTATCTATCTATCTATCTATCTATCTATCTATCTATCTATCTATCTATCTATCTAATAAACAGTGGCTTGTCTCTTTCTGGGGATTAAAACCAATATAATCAAACATTTTATGGTCAGTATTTAATATTTATGAAAAAAATATTTCGAATCTACCTGGTCCCAGACATCCAGAAGCATGACATCATCCTCCGCCAAGTCATCCTGGTTGAACTCACCAGGCACTTCTTCAATCTGTGCAAAATGCATTTAGCAGACTCTTTTTTATAATAAGTGATTTTCAGTGACAAGCTGTTTGGAATAAAAGGGCTTCACTGGCCCTCTAGAGGCAATTTGGCAGTGGTGGGGCTCGAACTATAAACCCTTCATGCAATATCTCAGTACCTTAACTGATAATTTGCAACTGCCCATGTACAGCGATCATTTATCTCCAGTCAATATGTATTATGATGCATTAGTGCCATTCACAGTAACATTAAAGAAAGTGGAATGATGAACATATCTTTGTAGAAATAATGCAATTTACAAATATCCTTCAGTTTGAGTAAAGCTCTTCTTTGGTACTACATTAAAGAAAACCGACTGTCAAGCTAAGAATGAAAAGGATAGAATTCTTACAATAAATCGTCCTGTTTTGTTGGAGCAGGCAAAGAGACGAGGAGATTGTGTAGGACTCTCTAGCCTCTCTGATGTCTGGTATGCTGTCTTTCCTCCAAGAGGGACCCAGAAATTCGCTGTAACATTAAAAGTTAGTGCAAATTGCTTTTTATTCGTTACCACTGGTAGTGTATATTCTATATATATATAGGTATCTATATTACTAGCTATAGTGTATTGCCGGTCTAAACAAAACCAATCCGGAGTTTAAAACTTTCGACACACATTAATGGTTTATGTGGACTGTCTTCAGCCAGCCAGGTGGTTATATCACGCTGGTCTGATAAACTCCAGAAGGGTAGAAGAACTAAGTGTAATGACAATTTTACATTTTTAGGATTTAGCAGAAGCCTTTATCCAAAGTGACTTACAGTACAGCTACAGTATATGGTATGAGCATTGAGGTTTAAGGGCCTTGATCATCCACCCGGCAATTGTAAGGTTTTAACTGGTGACCTGCAGCCGTGGCCTGGTGGTTAGAGAACTGGGCTTGTGACCAGAGCTGACAGGTCATGACTGAAGTGCCCTTGAGCAAGGCACCTAACCTCTAACTGCTCCCCGGGCGCCATGGCT
>JAYDZF010000013.1:18653007-18666022 GCA_034509105.1 Microcambeva barbata
ACCAAGACACACTTAACTAAGGGTCGGCTGGAAAACAAAAGCCACGCCTCACACAACTATGAGAAATCTGAACTTTCCGATAAGCCACTCGCACAAATCAGGTGTTTGAAGGGTTTTTTTGTTACTACGTTCCATAAGCTGGCTCTGTGGGTATAT
The DNA here is from genome assembly GCA_034509105.1 of Microcambeva barbata. Lineage (NCBI taxonomy): Eukaryota > Metazoa > Chordata > Actinopteri > Siluriformes > Trichomycteridae > Microcambeva > Microcambeva barbata. Next base: position 18,653,164 of record JAYDZF010000013.1, read on the forward strand.
AATGTGTGGAAGACACTCTCAAATGATCTGGGTATGAATCCATCCCTACAGATCAGATACATAACATGTTGATTGTCCTACTTGGGGTGGCAAAAATGTACGACAGTGGCAGGAAGAGCATGATAAAGCACTATCCTGACCCTCTAATTCCCCAGACTTGAACCCTTTAGCAGCTATGGGATTCAATGCAGTCAGCATGGCTCCAGATACCTGATACCGAGCCAGTCTAGCTGCTGTCTGTACCACACTCTTCGAAAATTAGTTGGTGGTCATAATAATGTGACTTAATGCAATTCTACCCACACATATAGACACTCAAACTTCCAAACAGAAAGAACCCAGACTTCTCATTGTCCTTAGTCAGTGACGTGATAGCACTATCCACTGAGCCCCCATGATACCCTACTAAAGATATAGCTTATACATGGCACATAGGTGGACTACGGCAAGCAAGTGGCTAAAAAGCCATTTTTAAAAAGGTCAAATAGGGACATAGTTGCATCTATGAAAAGTGTGTTAGCTAACCATCTATAATTATTACCTTTCCACCCTGATAAAATAAGAGTGAATGGGTTAAGAAAGGTTTGCTATTTCCCCCAGTTAAGGAATGTATTATGTTATTGCTTGTTATCTTTTCTCAAGCTCCAGATTTGGTAAAGAGATAAGATGAGGAAAATGCAGGAGAGTTTCAGTAATGCTTGTCTGTAGTCTTAGGAATGTCAGTGCCCAAAAAGGCCTATTGTACCCAATGTAGCATGGAAGTGAAACGAGAATGAAACATCAGCTGACTCACTTCATTCTTGCCCACTAGTTCAGATCCTCATCACACTGACAAACCAATATAGCCTCCAATGCTATATGTGACAAAGCAAAGAAATGTGAAGAGGTAGAAAATGGCAAAGAAAGAGGAACTGAAAGACAAAGTAGCGGTGATTTAAGAGGCACTGGCCAAGCTGGCAGAAACAGATCTTGGCATCCTCTTCTTACTGTCTCATGAAATGCCCTCGAGAAGCCACTCCAGCAAACAGAGCAAATGGCAAGCGTTTAACCAAATCAAAGCAACTATGTTTATGTTCACTTAGCTGTGCAGAAGATTGAGGTGTAGGCTATTTTCCTTTCCAACCGCTCCAGTTTTGGCAATAATGCAAATTACAGTCAGCTTCAGAGCTGTACAAAATGACTGTAATTATTTATAATTTACAGTAGGTACACTAGAAAGTTACATCTAGCCGTGCTACCTAAAAAAAAGGTGTAGCGATAGGACTGGGTGATATGACATCATATTAATATTGCAATATAAAAAATTTAAGGTTGAACAATACCTAGTTGTTTGTAAAGTAATCTGATATCAAGATCTGATTTCCTCATGTAGTTTGTGTACTTTTGGTTTTTATCGTTGCTACCGCTTTATCCTGGCCAGGGTCACATTAGGTTTCTAGAAACACAGAAGGCAGAAATACACCCCAGACAGAACAATTTTATCAGAAGTGTCATTGGCAAGATTCAAACAACAATCTAGTGGTGTCGTATATTCTTGTAATGTTAATAAATGTTCAGGTCAATCCCATCACAGATAACAAACTCCAGTGGTAGAAATAATGTATATAATTTTAAGAAAACAATAAGACTTTCATTAAAATAATTTTCAGCAGTTTAATATTTCTCTTCTTTAATTGGGTGGAAAAGTACATTGTACATATTTCCTCATGCGTGCCACACAGCAGCATGAGGACCTGGATTTGTTCCACTTCTCCAGTCACTGTCTGGGAGGAGTATTGTTGGCTTTTTTCAAAGTCCGCCAGTGTTTCCTGCCCACTGTATTCCTGCCTAGCACCCAGTGTGCAGATACAGTGACTGACCATGCATTAGTGGTCCTGGAGTTGGCACTTGCATAAGCAGTTCATTGAATGGCTATTCAATCGAACCCAGGGCCAATTTAGAGTACGTTTGTTTAGAGCTTCTGGAAGAGTCTGGATATCACCTTGATAATCCAAGGTTTAAGAAAGAAATTGGAATAACAGCTACACGGAAAAGCTACACGGAGGGGGGGAACATGCCCAACCCTGCATAGACTATCAAAAAGTTTACATCTAAGTTCTGAGGACTAAGTAGCTATGCAAATCAAGAATACAAATGAGGAATAGGCTAGGTCAGTAACATCATCTGATGTGCTGGATGGAGATGAAGTCCCTTGTGATTGGTTTGAAATTACACATATTCCAACAACCTGTAAAAAATATATTTCCAGACACACCACTCAGATTTCATAAAAAAAATTCAGAGTGGAAGAGTGGAAGCTGAAAGGAGGGTGCATCCACGTTATCTCCATGGATTGTCTAGCACAGTCAGGTATCCACATACTGCAGGTCATACTGTATAGTGTAAACTCCAGTTGGGTGGAAGTCTCAATAAACTGTTTATACTACAGTACACATACATCAGTTGAGCTGCGCTGTACATGGTTATAAAACATTGTCGTTTTTTTCTAGTCGTCCATTACAGAGGGCCACTATGCACCTTATTTTCACTATGCACCCTACATACTAATGACATGAGAAAACTTGACAGAGGAATCATTTTCAATCAAAATTAAAATATATTCATATATTTCCATCATAGGACATCATGATATAGAGATTCCACTCACTAGTCGTGTTACGAAACAATGACTAGATCATAATAAAGGATTTGTCCACAAGCCATCACAGTTGCTTCAATTTATAAGAATTCAAGAATGGGTGGATTAACACCAGGATGGATTCAAGCTCAGATACATGAAAAGTCTCAAAAGTGAAATAAAAACCAGATTTGAAGTTTATAGACGGTAAAGCAATTCTTCAAATCATGGATCAACCTAAACACAACAGACTTCAAGAATGCTCCATCTCACCCTGAAGCATTATGGGCTTATAAGTAGTCCTGCGTTACTTCAGCTCCTTGTAATGAATAAATACACTGGAACTCAAATTCAAGAATGCACTAGCCGGCTGAATCTATTAGTTAAACTATTAGTTAAATTTTATAATTTCAATTCACACACGTCGATACATATTGTACATTCACTATATATTAAATATTAGGATGTGTTTTAACCAGCTCACGTAGCCATACCACCAGGATTACATTAGACATATTCACAGATCAGTAAGTGTGTGTAATGTTGGGTCTTTAAAATAAACATTACAACCATTATTATAAAAGTCATAGAAATCAGGACTACCGTCACCAAGTGTATAATCCATGTGAGAGTGTGACTCCCATGAATCAAGGCGGTGTAAGTGAATTAGAGTCTGGATATTAAATCGTCCTGAAACACAGTCTGGATATTCCTAGCGATCTAACGGTTACTCCCATTTTAGTATTAGCTGATAATAAACACATATTTTTAGAAAACACATATTTTGAGTCAGCGTCGCTTTAACAATCCTCGTGTTGACAGTTTGTTCACAAGTACAAAATAACAAACAGAACGACGTCATTACATGCGACTACACGTCCACAACACCGACTTATTTCACCCAAACTACCCAGTACAACTCCACATGACAGTGTTTGTGCCCCTGGAAGACAGAATCAAGACTTACCGCTGTAAACAAACAAGTTATTCCAGTTTAATGCCGTTTACTCCGATCTTTAATGATCCGTATGACGCTACATCTGCAGTGTGCGTTCAAATCATCCACAAATTCGTGTTTAAGACTGTTTTTCAATCTTGCTTTATCGCAACGCTGCTGAACCGATAGCATCCAACGCACAGCACAGAGATACGAGGACTTCAGTTCGGATTGAATAAACCCCGCCCCTTCAGCCTAGTTTAACCAATCACCCGCCAGGACAGTCACAGGGCGTTTTATGAATACGCCCTTTCATAAATATTCATTCAACTTTACATTGTTCTGTGTTTCTTAAATGTAGTAGCTTCTGAGACTTCTACCCTTCTGTCCCTCATTAATACATTCACACACAAGTTCGTCCAAATTGTAAAAGCAGGATTTTCTGCTAGCACACTAGCGCAGAGAGTCTGAACTCCCCGGTTAGAAACTCTGTGTTGCCACTGGCCACCCTACCCAGATGGCAAAAAGACACAAAAGGATGTTGAGTCAAAGGGACTAACTGTGAATCAAAGTTGATTCAACTGCTATTTTGGTAGCCACTAGTATACAGAAACCAGCACATTATAGTATATGTCCCAAGTCTGGGAATGGGGGTGGGGGTTGAGTCAGGAAGGGGGCAGCCAAAAGGATATACATTTACACAACAGAGACAAACATACACACACAGATTGTACTGCTCAATTAGGCTTTTTCTGCTCAGTCTGACTTTGCGCAGACACTGCGCAGTCACTTTTCATGCTAATCAGGGCAAACAACTTCCTCTACCAAAGTCACTGCATACAAAAATAATAACAATAAACAATAAACAAAACATTTTGTATGAGATACATTATTCATCAGATGCACTTGGAGCAGAGCGAACTGAATGTGAGTATTAGAATGTTTACATTTATCACTTTAACTAAATATTACATTAAATTGCAAGCAGTTAAGTGTAAAGAATCTTGCTGAAATTTAGAGCTGGTGGGGATTGATCTTGCAACCTTCTGGTGCAAAATTAAACACAAAACACTTTGGGGCAGTTGTGGCCTGGTGGTTAGAGAACTGGGCTTGTGATCAGAAAGTTGCTGATTCCTAGAGATTACAGGTCACAACGGAAGTGTCCTTGAGCAAGGCACCCAATCCCTAACTGCCCTAACTTTATTAAAAACCTAAAAGTCTAAAATTGCCACATCATAGCACTGCCTGTGATACACTGTTGTTCAATTATTGAAATACCTGCAGTTCTATTTATAATGAAATTGAATTTCTTTTCCAAAAGCATTTCAGTTATTTCCAACCCTTTCCCCTGCACCCCAAAGAGAGACCCACCCTACAGTGTGAATACCACTGGCATAGACAACATACACAGACAACAAGCTCATGTGGCATGTGGTGAAGTACATATGTCAGTGGAGGCTGTAGCAGAACCTGGAATTAGTTTAATTCTTTTTTCAGCTGTCATGGTGAATGTTCTAGCCATGTTGAATAATACTACACTGTGTAAATTGTGATAGACATAGATAGATGAGTTGGTATGTAACATGAATAAAGAATGCAAGTTATGCACTGCTAGCTCCGTTGTCCCATGAGAACAAATCCGCTAACCTTACTTGTGATGACCTTTTCTAAAACTTTTAAAGATTACCCCATACAGCTTCAGCTACAAAGACATTGGTTTACAATATTTAAACAATAAACATGGACAATTATAGAGTACATTGGTATAAAAAATACTCCATATTATTTAACCTAATCCATATGCAAGTCTATTGTGTGGGTGATTACTATATACAAAAACTTTCAAATATTTTCTTGTCTGGAGAGTTAAACACCTGTAATTACAGTTCCAGAGCACATACCAGATTAAATAAACTATATGTTATAAACTTGCTGCTTACATATCTCAAGTGCAGGCTGAGACATGAGAATTGGTGACAAATAAAATACTACGCTACATTATATAAGTTCTAGTTTGAAAATAAAGTTGGTAAGTACATAAAAAATATTTTGGCATACTGATCATGAACTTTTTTTTTGCTGCATAGATCTGCAGTACAAAGCAGTTGAATAAAAACAATAGCATAACATAACGGATAAAACGTTACTTGTTATTAATGTATATTAATGTGAGCAATGCTCAGTTGGATCAAGCTGCTAAACCCTTGAAACAAGACTTTCAACAAACAAGACATGATATATTCTTGAACTATGCTTTAAATGTTCTCTGTCTTAAATGCAAGTTGTTTTTGATAAACAATTCTGCCAAACGTCCAAATGTAAATTTGAACTTTAAATTTCCTTTAATTCATTTCTTAATAAAAATGGTTCAGATTGATATACACTACAAATCATAGTGCTCACAACAAATACTGATGTATGCTTAAATATGGTCACTGTCCAATAAAAACAGGTATCTCCAAAACCCCAGCATTTTAGAAGAGAAAAACTCAAAGCATAAAGTTATCTGGAAAGTGTTTGGTACGTTTGCTTGCAGGTTGCACTTAACACCAGAGACACCAGAGTAAACACACACAAACACAAACACACACACCATCTTTACCATCAGGCAAACAATTAAACCAACAATCTAAAATAGTGAAAAACACTAAAAATGTTTTTTCATATATAGTTTTGAATGACAACATTGTAGGTTGAGTTTCTAACAATAAATATTTCATCATGTCTCTAAATTAGAATAAATTAGCCTTAATCCTGTATACACCTGCAAAAACGACACAGAAGTAGATTTTATTCAGAGGCAGTTTGTAGTGAACCTGGATACCTGGGAGCAAAACCACCTTAATAAAACCGACTTATTAGTGGCTCATCCATGACAAAAGATCTGAGCTTCTAATCCACGTGTTCAACGTCAGTCCAAAGGCTGAGTGTACAAATGTAGACACCCTTGGGCAGTTTAGCACTGACACCCTCACACACCTCCTCCCTCAGCTGCTGTAAAGCTCATCCTGTAATTACAACTGTCATGAACAGCCCTTAGCCAGTAGCTATTATTACTGAAGTACCGTGCAAACAGCAAAAAGCCATAAATAAAACCAGAGCTTTACAACCATGCTGGATTTTAACACTGATTCCTCATGCTGATTTCTGAGACTCCCTAAATTACATTTGTTAAATTTGGGCCCAGAGAACTCATGGCATTTTTACATGGAATGAATAAACATTTTCTTTGGTTAATAGTTTCAGATTGCACTTCATAATGAAGGTGCGGACTGTGTTTAATGACAATAGTTGATTGAACTAGTATCAAGCCCATTGGGCTATATTTATTAAAATAGCCTAATGGTTTCTCATGCAGTGTGTTCCAACTGATATCTTCACACATTCCCAGAATCCTTTAACAATATCATGAACTATAGGTAGTGAAATACTTCAAATGGTTTTTTTTAGATGATGGGCAAGTCACTTCTGAAATTTGGAACATAGTGATGAGACATGATGCGTCATTGCTTGTAAAAAAAAAACAGATCCGTGATGGATCCTCCTTTTGAACCGAAGCATGATTCCATCACCTGCCTATTATGAAATGTTGGAACTTGAATATTTCTTAAATACGCTTTGAATATTAAACATGTAAAAAACTTCCCAACGTTTTTTGGAATGTTTGTTTATTGTTGTTTTAATGTCATGTTTACACTTTCGGTTACATTCATGACAGGAAATGATTATTCATTACACTGGGTTCATCAACTCACATGTTACAAACAGTCACAGACATTTTTTAAATCTCCAATTCACTTCACATGTTTTTGAACTGTGGGAGGAAACCGGATCACACGGAGTAAACCCATGTGTAATGTATGTACAGTATGTTTGTATGTACAGCCGTAGACTAGTGTTTAGTGGACTAGTAATCTTAAGGATGCTGGTTCAAGTCCCTCCACTTCCAGGTTGCTGGTGTTGGGCCCTTGAGCAACCTTCAATTTCTGGGACTATAACTGTAATAAAAATTGCTTTGGATGAAGGTATCTGCTAAATGCTGAAAATGTAAATGTATGTGTACAGGATATGTAAATTATGGCCAGGTAAAAGAAGCATTGATGTATTGTTAATGTTAAAAGTTATCTGGCAATCTTGCATAGACACTCCTCCAACCAAAAAAAGAGTTGAGGTTACCAAGCTTGCTATTTTTACTATTTAAAGACAGACATGTACACAGCCATTAAGCCAGGAGGACGTGTTCACACACAAACTTACCCTGTCTAATATATCACTAAGTATTGCAAGTAAAGAGTAAAAATACCACACAGGTCGTCAACGTCAAAAGGTAGAGACGAACAAGCACAAGTGTGATTGGATTTCACAACAGCAGTGCAGTGGGTCAGTTTCAAGAGCAAAATAATAAGATTTTTCAGATAAGTCAAATCCTTCTGAAATGCTTCATCATAGAAATGTAGGTAGAAAGATGGTGAAGAGTACTTTGGGATATTATGCGATATCTGCATGGTGAGTCAGTGTTTAATAAAACCACCACATGCTGCTAAGTTACTGATAAGTGAGTTTAAACCTATTTATATACCATTGTTATTGGTTACTCTACTTAGACCAAGGGGGTGATGACCTGGTCCTGGTTTAGGGTCTGGTTTTTTTGTCCCATCTAATCTGAAGTGTTAGAGAAACATCACCGCTACCTTCTTTGATTTGTCCTGTTGTATTAAACCATGTTGGACTCTAACTTTATCTAAAATCAAATTCTTTGACCTTTTTATTATAAATCATCAGCGCTATGAATCCAGGTGAACCACAAGGTCTTTGGATCTTGTCACTGGAAGAAATCACACACAGTTTGTCTGGCTTTGTTAGATGAAAGTCTATCATGTCTGAAAAAGAAATCCCCTCCTTTTAATGACACACCTAGATATAGGTAGCGATCCAGGCCCCCCAGCCTGCACAGCTGCACGTGTACTCCTGAACAGATGTTTATCGTTGGTTGCCATCTGTAGGTCTGTGATCGAGGATGATGTGTGGTGAAGATAAAGTAAGAGAAGATCATATAAAGAAAGCCCATGGGAACATATCAAACGGTTTAAGGCTATATATTTCCAGGTGTTCTGTGGTACACATACCACATACTGCACCATTGTTCATCTGCCTACATATATATACAAACATTTGCAGTATTTAAAACCAAAAACAAAACTTGAAGTTGTTGGCTGGTGTTTTAAAACCATACTGTTTATTTAAAAGACTGTGTTAACATTCCTACTTCCCTCCCTGCACACGACACAGACCAGCCACATTTTTATCCAATAGCACTCTATATGACAATATACTGTACACACAAGAACATATTAAGAGCCTTGACAATTTGTCATGAGTATCAGTGAGATTTATTACAGATTAACATAACCAGGCTGCTCTTGGGAAAATCGCTGAATACATATTGCTCCATATATTATTTCAGTACACTTTTTTTTTCATTTTAACTTCATGTTTACACTAAACAAATAATATATAGAAATCTGGCATATGCTTTATTTATAAAGATTACAATCTTTGCACTCCAGTGTATTTTAACCTGATACAATCTGCTGTTATTTCTGCACTACTTCCAAGAACGAGTTCATTTATAGTTCAAATCTGACACAGAGCAACTGAACTGATTTTGCTTGGTGACGCCTCTCACCTGCACCTGGAAGTCACACATGGATGTATTTGGAGATTCACATGCCAAGTGTGTGCAGAGTATTAAACACGTATTCAGAATATGTCACTAAATGGAGTCTGAGTGAGGATTCAGACATATTCTCTCCAACGGTACCAACTAAGATGATTATCATCCATGGGCCAGAAAGTTAAAAGCTATAGCTCAATGGTTAGTAATCTGATGGTTGCAAGACCCTTAACTCATAACTGTAGGTGCTTTGGATAAAGACATACATATTGTATTATCATTTCATCTGTTTGTTTTCTGTTATCATGGAAAGGCTTCAACATTTGAAGAAAGCAGAAGCCATCAAAATGTCGTTTTCTGCCTCTCCATGTTTCATTTTACTCAAAGTAAGAAAGCAGCTAAATGCAGCCTTGTGCTAGTGAAAAGCTTTGCTTATTCAAGCTAAAGTAGGTCAATGGGTGCTTCTGTCTTACAGCACTGAGGTGCATGCACACTATGAAATGTACGTCCAGCAGCAATGGCTCTTTGGCTTAATCACTAATGATTATCACTTTGTCACAGCAACTGTTGGTGGGTGGGGTATATTATGCAAGTGAACATTTTCTCCTCATTGCTGATGTGATCGACCAGGGCCAAAGAGTCAGAGCATCTCCAAAACTTTAGCTAGTGTGGTGTGGTAGAGTAAGTGGTGCAAGGAAAGGCCGGTGGAGAACCAGCAACAGGTTAAAGGGCAGCCAGAGCTCCGTGATGCACAAGTGAATGAAAGCTGGGCCATGGTGCAATCCAACAGACGAGCTACCCTGGCTGAAATTGCTGTAGGAGTTAATGGTGGTTCTGATAGTTTGTTGTGTATGAGGCAGAAAGACCAACTCAATAATATAGAAGGTGGTTGTAATATTTTGCCCAATCAGTGTACAATATGACTTTATGACTCCGATTGCATAAAATGTGGTACAACTAAAACAAGTTCCAATGACTAAACATGCTGTTGCAGTGAGATTTAATCAACAGCAGCATTTTCAACTGTGCCTGGGAAAGTGTGTCCTGAACTGACATGACCGGGCCATAACCACGTCTGTCTGACCAAAAATGAGAAAATTTCCCATTTGAGCAATGAGTACACTCTGAAAAAGGACTCAAAACACACCAACATGTAAATCTAAATAAACCTCAGCGAATAAAGCAGAGCCTGACACAATGAGAACCGGGTGTCTACTTTAGGTTAAATAGAAAAGAACTTGAACATAAATTACAGCTCACATAGGTAAATCCAGATTACAGAGTGCTAAGTACTTAAAAACCTATCATGCAGAAACAGTAGGCTGTACTGAAAGAGTGTTTTAAACATCAGTAAAGTACCTGTCCTGATTTGCACTGTGAATTATACCACACAAACAAATGAAGATATTTCCACAGATGTGCTTTTCTGGCTCTCAGCTTTGAATTCAAACTCTCCCTTTGCCGCAACTCTTCTGTCACAATTTGCATATTCTACCAAAAGAGCATTTGTGACATGTAACCTTTGTTATCTATTAATCTATTGGAACAATATAAAGTCATGTTTTACACTTTGGCACATATTCATGACAGGACAGGTAATTACTGGGTAACACATGATTAAAGTCATTAATGTCAAACAGTCATGGATAATCTCTAGTCCACCTGGAGGAGACATGTAGAGAACATGTCAAGATCACGTAGCACATAGTGACGTAAATCTGGCCAATTGCTGTTCTATTATTCTATTATGGCATCAATTTAAACTACACACAGAAAGGACCTGGTCTGCTCCACCTGAAAACTGAACCCAGGACCATCTTGCTCTGAGTCAATAACATTTTTCAGGCTTTTATTTTTTAAATTTGGTACATGGGTGTGTAGTTTGACAATGAATTAAACAACATTTAGTTATAATTACCAAATCCAATCTAGTTGGCTAGGCAAATAATTAAAGGTCAATATAAAACAATACATTAAGTCATGATGTTTCAAATACATTACAATACAGTTCTTTGCAATTGAAATAAATGCTCAAGACCAATCACATGTTTGTCATTACATTTCACAAAATGTCCCAAATGTTCTGCAAATAAGGTTTATACTAAAACAGTTCAGATCTAAAGATAGCTGGTGACATCAGATTTTGAGGTTGAAGTCATACTGATACTCACTGATCCACAGACAAATACACAAATCTCTACCAGCACTGGTGCAACAGGTTACACCCCCAAATCTTATGAATAACTTGATCAGGTCGCTCTGTGAAATCAGATTCCTCTTAAACAAGTCCAACAGCCAGGCCCAAAGGATAAACTTCCTACATGTCTATTACAAGATCTGTTTAGATAAGGAGAAGCAAATTAAGTAATGTGAAACCATTTACTGCTTTCTGCATAGTTGAAAACATTGGCTGAATCCTTCACTGATCCACAACATTTGTTTGGAAGAAGATGGAAGTTCCAGGTAGTGCTCATCCTCGTTCACTGACCTTTCTATCTCAACACAGAAAAGTACTTGACTAGCTAGAATGAAACAATCAGCTCTGACTTCCCGGTAACACTGTACAGAACAGCTTGGTTTGCCCAAGGGAGTACACAGAGATGAGCAGAGCTGAGCTGCTGCAAGTGAAGCGTTAGCTCTGAGAAAATAAAATGCCACTTTTAGGATGATTTGTGAAATTGCTTCTACATCAGTATTAGAGTTCACAAATACTTGGCACAAATAATTGGCATTAATAGTGCAAGTACTGGAATTGTGGGAGCTAGCAGCACATGAATATGAGGTTAGCATATTGCAGTTTGTTATTAAAGGTAATTGAACAATAAGGGCTTGCCCACTAATCTAAGTATAAGTTATAATAATAATAATCTTATTATTAGTCTTGCTGAATAACCGAACAGTGACTGCACAGTAGAACCTGGATTTGAACCGCATTTTCTGGTTGATAACCCACTAGGCTACCACTGTCCCTATATTCATAATCAAGTACCACATCAGACCAACCAGTCTAACTATAAACCTGAACTGGGCAGTAAGAGAACATCTTCAACAACATTAGTATGTAAAATACTGCAATCCATCTAAAAATAATTTAACAAATTATTTAGGAAGCTTGCATTTGCCTCCCAGTCAATCCATCTATCTTTCCCAGTAGGTACATATGTGTAAATTTAAGCCAAGGATGGGTAACAGCTAAAAGCACATTTGAACTGGCTCATCTGCCTCTCAGCAATCTTTCTGCACTACATGCTCAAAAATTAGCATTTTACTAATCTAGAAAAATAGGGCATCCAAAGCGACTACAGGCAATGCAAGACCTATCTCTAAAAATGTTCACATAGTCAGTACCATAGCTGTAACCATTGCACAGAAAGTACTCTGAAATTGACATCTAACAATACAAACAAAAATCTAATGTATCTTTAAAATGCCACTGTATAAATCATTTAAATCATTTAAAGGATCAATGCCCGTAGCTCTCATATTCTCATGCCTATAGTTCTAATTTTATTTTGTAATCCTATTCTCATAAATGGATGTAATAGTTAAATCTATCCACATTTATTTAGTGTTTACAGTTATTTATTATACTATATCATATGTGTTATGTCTATTTCAGTAGCACATTACT
>JAYDZF010000013.1:18775248-18791327 GCA_034509105.1 Microcambeva barbata
CCAGTGCCCACAAAAATGCTTGATTTGTCTTCAAGTTGGTGATTCAAAGCATCAAAATGTGTTGTGGTCATTATACTGCTGCAGTGTGACTCCATTTTCATAACAATCCAAACCAGAGAGAACAAAATATGAAAAATGAAGGTGATACTTGTAGTCGATTCTGTGGAAATGTCATTCAGCTAGCAACTTTACTGTTGTTTTGATACACTTAACTAGCTCTTCTTTGCTTCTCCTTACATGAAGAAGCCTTCAGTTCCTGCTACATTTAATTTTCAAACTTGGATTCATCCTTAACTTGGGCTATGCCTAAACCCATGCTCTGTCTTGTTAACATTCCCGAATTTAAAACGTTCTTTGTCACCCCTGTGCTTTACACACAGTGGAATTTGTCTTCTGCATTTCAACCCAATCCGTGCAAGTAAACACACAAACACACACTAGTGATCACTCGAGGCCAGTGAGCACATGTGCTTGGAGCTGTGGGCAGCCCTAGCCACTCGGCCTGGAACGCAGTTAGGGTTTGGGTGCCTGGCTCAAGGGAATCAAACTGGCAAACCTTTCAATCACAAGCCTACTTCTCAAATCACCAAGCCATAGCTGAATAGGTACGTTCACTTCTTTCCAGAACATTCTGTATCTGTGCAAAGTTGCCAATGTGTGTCTCAAAGAACTTTATGTATGGAATTTTAATCGTGTAAACAAAATTGGTCTGCCTAATTGTAAGAACTACACATTAAGTTCATTCTGAATCCATATTTCCCAATGTTGCGATGCTTCTTTGTATTAAATACTGAATTGCAAACCTGAGACAAGAAGACCTTTATGATGGGTAAACAATGGTTGAAAATATATTAAGCTTAACAAATAGGTGTTGTCTCGCAGGTGCTGTGTTCAAAGACTCATATTTTCTAATGGTATGTTTGGTGCATCTGATCATCACCTCAAGAAGAGTGAATTATTAGTTTACAGGAACTGTGACATAATAATACATCCCCTGGAGGTTATTTGTCCCCCCAAATATCCTCGATATTTAAGTGTTGAGTGTTATTTCAGAAAAGACTTGGTTTGACCTTTAACAAAACTGCTTTATTAACAGGAGCATGAAGATGGAGTTCATGTTCCAATTCCAATGCCTCTTAATTCTAAAAATTGACCATTTCAAGTGTCCCTAGAATTGAGCTTCAGGGTAAATAAAGGACTAGAGTTTCTAAGTTTTAATTCCTGTCTGCCTCCGCCCTGAATCAGCCATGCGGAATGGTTAAGGCAGCTGCCACTCCATAATCACTGTGATTGGTTCACTGCTTTCCAGCCAAAGCTGTTAGCAGAACAATGGTCTACTCACTGATTCAAAGGGTTTAAACTATAAAACAAGGCATTTATAGGCATATTGACTACAGCATATTGACCACAGAATTTGGAACGTAACTACCTTGAATGTTGGGGGTTAACTGTACAATGAAATTCATCTTCTACATATTTGTTACATAGATGTTTGGTCAGAGCGCAGGGTCAGCCAGCACTCAACCTCCCATTTAATAACCCAAAGATCTACCTAGGCTACTAAGGTCCCTAAACATACTTACACCATGAGATAGTGTAAGAGTAACAATTGAAAGGTTATCATTTGTACACAATGTGTTACCTGTATTCTCAGAGAGGTATGAGTAGTCTTCTCGGGTGTAAGATGCAGATGGCTGGATAAACATGCCCTCGTCGAAGCCCTCCTCTGGCTCAGGTGGGATGTTGTACACAAAGCGTCTGGCTATCTGCTTTTTCCGTCTGCCACTACCGAGTTCTGGACGATCCTCTGTCTTCATGGCAGCTCCCACACCTGGAGGTGGCTCATTCCAGACAAACACAGGGCCTGGTCCTTGTGCCTCCCTCTCCCCTGATTCAACCGTACTCTCTCCTCCCCAAGCAGAGGTGCCTAGTACAGGCACAGCAGCATCACCTGGTTCTTCCTTTATCTGTCCGCTGGCCTTGATCGACAGCTTTGAGAGAATGCTGGTGGCCCAGAAATTGCCAGGCTTCTTCTCATCCTGGGGCACAGCACGGCGCTTGTTGTAGTCCAACAGAACAGAATCTGGCGCTTCCTGCTTGATGCTGATGTTCAAAGCATCTTTGATGAAGGCACGGCACGACTGTACCACCTCACTCATCTGAAGGTAGCTGGCCACAGACATCACCTCAATGGCATTCTGGCTGGTAAGCAACAGGTTTCCAGAGTACAGAAAGTCCAGGATGACGGAGAAGCCCTGCACAGCTGCGACATCCAGGTGAGTCACTGTGGTTTGGTCAAAGTTCTCGCTTTTGGTCAGGCAGTAAAGGGTCTTGAAATAACGACTTCCGGCCACCAGGATGTTCTTGTGTGCCTGGAACACCTGTCCGCAAACAACGATGCTGACGTCGCACAGAAGGCCACTCTTGCGCTGCTTGTCCAGTTCCTGGAGAAGCTGGTAGCAATATGAATTTTCATTTGGCTTGCTTCTGTAGTCAAACTCAAAGCCCTCAGGGTCATCTAGTATCTCTGTCTCCTAAAGGCACAACAAGAGGAGAGAGAACCAGCATTAATGTACAGTGTAAACGCAAGCTGATGGCAATATGCTGACGCCACTACAAATGTCAAAACTGGTTAAACCAGCTCGAACTGCAGCTATGTGGAACTGTATAGCTCAACCCCCCACTCAAACACAAACTGTATCGCGTGACACACCCTAAGCAAACCATTTCCCTCACATCACCAAAGCCTTTTAAGCTCAGAGACTCATTTTGGCCACCTCCCTCTCCCTACACCTGTACTTTGTCAAGGCTAACTCCTCAGCCTGTTGGATGAAAAAAAGCAAGCTGGACAGACTGGTACCTATTAGGGGAGTATATGCACGCTACTTTCTTTGGATTGCAAAGCAGATGTCCTAATCCAAAGTCATTTATCCCACTTGGGCTCAGAATTTTCCTCTCCTACCACCCAGCTGCGTTTTGTGCTTGAGTAATTCATGGTAAATCTGTTGCAGCCTGTTCTGTGAGGATTGAGGTTTTATGCATAGCACAGCTCCAGCCGAAGCCAGGCTGACCAGAAGAGTGATAGAGGGCAACCCCAGTCCTTTCTTCCTAACATTGTTTAGTAGTGTTAAAGCACACGTTTATCACAGCAAAATGTTTAAAAGGTTTAACAAAACCCATGAAGAAGGATTTGGTTCTATGGGTCAAGCAAAATGATAATGTATATTTAAAAAAAACAGATAACCATGCCATCGATTAATTGGGGGATATGGGTTAAAAACTGGCTTAATAACTAGGAATAGTTACCAATGTGGTGACATACTGTTTTTCCGTTATTTCCTTAAGCAAGTGCTTGTGATGTGGAAATGCCATGACATTGTGCCTAACTGTGCAGTAGTAAGAAACAGAAGTTCTGCCAAAGACAAAGAAACCAAAAAAACCTTTCTACTTCAGCTCATCCTTTCTCCAGATGTGCCACGTGTTAATAGAACAGGAGAACAGATGCTTTCTTCAGAGACCCTACTCTAATTGTAAGCAGTAGCCAGCTTTAACAAAATAAAAAATTCTAAACTACTCAGACCCAGTTACAAAAAGGGCGATATTTAAAGCATGTGACAAAAAACCACAGAGGTTTCTCATGCTCTCGTTTCACACCTCAGACTTTCGGTTTGATGCAGAACAGGAACGACATAGCTACCACTAATCCGACATTTGTTGATGTACACCCCAGCTTAGTTGGAGATCCTTTACAATGTTGTCCCAATGACCCACTCAGACTGTAAACAAGAACGCCTGGCCAAATCGTCATCTCGGCGCTTAATTATTTACCTGCCAGTTCTGTGTGAGGAATGTGTATTAAACACGGGGTGAACCGATGGGCTAAAGCTGTCCCCCTAGACAGCAGAACGGTTTTATCTTCCTTGTGTGAACCCCACCCTTGTCCAGCCTAGCCCTGAGGCCAGATCTCGGTCCTCTCGCCCAGCTTGTCTCTCGCAGATGCATGAACAATGTGGCAGTGTGCTTGACCCAAGGTGTGGGTGGAGAACACCAGGCTCCGGGCCTCCCAACAATGTACAGAGCTCATCGATGGAGAATTCCACAGAGTTCACTCTCCCTCCCAATACACACAGGCTTACATTTCACACAGGGCAGACAGTGGCTGGGTGGAGCCCCGGTCTCATCTGTAGACTCTCTAACTAGAGATGGTAACTTTGGGGACAGTGTCCAGACTCGAGAGAGAGAGAAAACACAGATAGCTAGTTAGCACTTTACATGTCTAGCTTTTATTTTGGCCTAATCACCTAGCTTAGGCTTAAAGGTCACTGAAAAACATCAATTTTTCCAGACAATTAACTGCTTATGTAAATTGACCCAACTCTGCAATTTTAAAAGTACAGACTCTAATAATTTCAGCTTGTGTTTATTTCCCTGGTGCATCCTTTACTAAAAAAGTTTGTGTTGGTGTATTGTTTGATCAGACACCATTGAGTGAGTTGCAATTTACTCTTCATGCTCACCGTTTGAAATACTGACTATTGACATCATACAATGGCCTTTAGTCATAATAGAACAAACCATCAAATTGCTGCATTTTCCCTTACAACAGTACCACAAATTCCAGCCATTTACCATTTGTGTTGGAGTGATCGACTCCTAGATGTCAGCTCTGCATTAAAATGCTGGTTTCTCTTATAAGACTCTTGCCTTGATCAAATTGTTCGGTTGATTCCGTTTCTGTGCATGTTCATGAAACAAAAAGCTTGTAACAATGTATGTTACCTTTATGAACAGCTTGTTTAGGTATGACCATAATCTCCACTGGATTGAGTGGGGACTTTGTTAAGGCACCCTTATGCACAATGTGACTGAAGGTGTTATTTTGATGTTGTTGCAAATGCCAGATGAACACCAGTATTTCATTTGGCTAAGATGATTTAACTCCCTGCTATCATTGCAAATGCTTTTTGGCACCATAATCAATATACAACACTTCAATAGGGCTAGTTGGTCACATCCCACCAGCTGATGGCTGCTCACTGAAACTTAATTCCCTATAAAGGAAATCTGAATGCTAAGTCAATATTTCAAACAGCAGAAGACATCAAATCAAAACTAAAGTTTGAAAGGAATAGGCTAGTGTAAATTTGAATCCCAGCAGTAGTACATTTGTGGTAATCACTAATGTTTTGTAGTAGAAAAAAGGTATACATTACACTTGTACACGGTTAGGGTCTCTTTCTCACAACCCCTGGTGGAACTAATACTCCCCACCTATAGTGATTTAATTAACAAAATATTCAAACTGAGTTTCAACAACTCAAAAAGGCCATATAACCAGAAAGGTTAACCAAATGTTCTTTGCAACGTTTGAACCAGAGGAACTTAAGTCCTTTGCATATTACTGCCCTAATTGATGTGTAGACTAAAAATCCATTTCAAAGCATTAAGGCCCAGGGCATGTTCACACGTGAGCTCTGAAGATGATCAGAGGTGCACGTATTGATCCTTGCACCCTTTAGAGTGGGGGAAAACCACCAGGTCAAGGGGTCACATGATAAATTTATTTAAACCCAATAACACAGCCATGGGTAAGGTGGATTGCGAATATACAACACATAACTTGTCAGGGATATCCTGATTTAGGGTGCATGTGATCCATGGAATTAGTGACAAAGATCTTGGACATTCATGTGACACAAAGCCTGTGATTTAGAAACCCTAAATGCGAAGGCTGAGATGTGCCGGAGGTCATTTTCCAGCAGTGGAGGGGGTGGGGATCAGATGGGATGAGATGGGTTTAGGCTCCCCAAAGCCTGCAGGGTCAAGCTTCTGCCATTATGTCCTCCAGTAGTCAACCACGTTACCAAGGCAACAAACGATAATTGCAGTGCAATAATTGTGTCGTTGGGTAAAACTGCTAAAACAAGGACTTGGGAATAACTGAATATTGGCCTGAAAAGTAGGGGAACCCAACACGCAAACGATATAACGATTGTGAAATTGGTTTTCTTAAATAGCATGAACAGTTTTGTACAGATTGTTTACACAATATAAATATTAAACTGCTTTAATACTTGGGGCCAAAATACAGTTTTGTAAAAGAGAAAAGAACATTGGGTATACATAGGGTAACACAATATGTCAATTTAAATATTTCATGAAAGCTAGCTGAAATAAACAAGTACATTCAACAAAAACATTTCAGTATACACATTTCAGTATATTCAGTATACACTTCTTCAGTTTGAAGAAGTAACGTGTGGAAAGTATGATAGAGGAAATTGCCTCCATGTTAAATGTTACGTAGCTACATTTCTTAGACATTATGCTGTTACTATAACAACGACAATTATAGACCATCATGAGAAAAAGGGACTAAATATGAACACTACATAGAATGACCTGTGACTACAAAAACTGCTGCTAAAATACAATAAGCTAAAATAAAAAACAAAGAATATCATAATGAAGAATTATGTATTGGTTTCATCCCCCTAGGAAATTAAATATTAATCATAAGACTGAATGGTAAAGCAGTACTAAAAAAAAAACCTTGTCCAGGGACCAAAAATGGTTTTTAAAAAGAAATTGCCAGCAACATTGAATCATTAACATGTCATGTGATATGCTTTTACAACCCCAGTGATTCTTCCTGGAACACCCTAAAACGTATTACTGCATTCTCTATTCTTATTTTCCTCAAAGACAATTTTATCCTGTAAATTGTGCTGTTACTGGTAATACCCAACATAGTCTAATTATGGAAATATCTCTAAAATATAAATACTAACGAGGAAACATCTACGTCACAAAATTAGAAGAACTTAAACAAAACTTCAGATAGATAGATATTAGAAAAATAGGTTGGAAAACAATGGTGTTTTGACAGCTGACATATCTGACTGGAGAAAATATTTAATAAGACATTAACTTGTCACTAGGTAGATATGTGGTCATTTTGCCCAGCCCAGATTTCCAGTTTCTACTGAGTATTGAGAAATATGAGTTAGTAAAAGACTTACTTGATATTTCCATTTACTATAAGATAATTATATTTATTGTGTAGCAAATTAGTAGAGGTGTTCGTAATTTCATAATGATGTAACTTAAATAAGCAGTCAAATATAAATCAGATCATTGTTGTTAAAGGACAAATCATTTATCCATACCATTAAGTCATGACGGAGTTATACAACACTTGACACCTGATAGGGGGGGTTACTACTGTGTTAATGCATCACGGTATAAATATGCAGTCATATTGGCCAGCCCTAATTTATATTGTCAGGCTATTGTTCTTAGAAGCTATGTTGGTCAAATAAATAATCACTTTTACAGTGCGACGTGTCTCTCAAAGCAAATTGGTCGAATTGATCTCAGTTTGAAGATTGTTCAGGTTTTTTAATAAATAAATGTTTTGGCATTTACCCGTTTTTGCCAGCAATACTAGGGTTGAAGAGAGCGGTCACCTTAAAGTACCTACAAAACTAGGAAATGCATTGTGGCGTTAATATATCGTGAAATAAAGGAATATAAAGTCTTATTATCCAGCAGTAATTGAAAAGTACTTTAACCAAGTTAATGGTTTTAAATTAGTAGTTGTAATTGGAAGACGGAAATAGTGGATTTAAGCACTAAAATGGCGAGATGAAGTCGGAGACAGCTGTCACTTACACGGCACAATAGTAAGGACTGGTGGTTAGCTTAGATGCTAATGGGCAGTCTTTCTGAAAAGCGACGTAGCTTAGCTCCCTCGTTAGCGAAGCTGTTAACTTAATATTTAAAACGTTAGAACACAATATGACATGAATTGTATTTAGTCAGTAACATTTCATCGTTTTCGAACGACTAAATGCTTACTTTAGATTCAAAGTATAAATTCACTGGTTTGACAGTCGCTGTGCGTTTGCTTACCTGTTTGGTCGGGTCGTTGCGGCCGTGTTCGGAGGACAGGTGATGTCTGAGCAGCAGGGCGCGTTTATAATTCCGGCTGCCTTTCACCAGCTCGTCGGTGTTGTTGCTGCTGCCGGTAATGTTGTGACACCATGAACAGGACATCAGTCCCGTTTCTTGGCAAAATTTGAGCCAGGAAAACTCCTGGAGCCAGGAGGCTTGGAACAGCGAGTGTTTCTGAAGCAGCGTCTGTGGTCTCATTTCGAGCCACGGTTTTCGGTCCTCTGATCCGATGGTTCCGTCCCCTCCGTTCAGTCCGTTTCCAGAACTCCAGCGGTCGCTGTTTTTGGTTGGACTCCAGGCGTTCCTATCTGAGTTCCTCTCGGTCTGCCACTTGCTCCCTTCCGGGTCTTCGTCCTCCTCGGCTGCGGGTTCTGTGCTGTCGCTGACCGACCCCCCGCCCTCGACGCGCCCTGGAGATGGTCCGTTTCTCGCCCCCAGGTTATTGTCCTCGTCCAGGTCCAACTTGGTCCCGTTTAAGTGTCGGTCAGTCCAGGCCTGGGCCTCCCAGTCGTCCGCGGTAATGCCTCGGCTGCCGCTCGAGCCGGTCGCGACTAATCCGCCTCCTCGGAAAGCCAGCGACCTGCGGTTTCGCTCTCCGGACATTTTCTTCCTAATAAATAACTATCTAGTTTTCTTAACAAATTATTCTAGCGAATAAAAGTCCGACGTTTGGAATTAGAATGAAGAACCCCGCATCGAATTGCTCTTTTTTCCTCGCTTTGGCCTCCTGGCGAGAGTATGTAGGTTATGCGGAAATAAAACGGGGTTTTAAAGGCATAATGAATTTCAGGGTTCTGGCTGCTGCTGCGTCCGCGCAGGCCCCGCAGAGGTCGAATGCCAACGACTTTCCCCACAATGCATCTCGCTCAGCCCTAGTAAGGGGGGTCGGTAGGGGGGGCTCGTTTTAAAGCTAGATGGGGGGTGACCAACTACCAGCCAGAGAGCTTTTGTGTTTCTGACTGCACCCATTTTCCGCATGCTTTTCATCTTAGGATTTGCTTGTCTCGAACCAGAAAGTCCGTGTCTGGCTTTCATGCCTCCTGCTAAGCGGGGTTTTTTGAGGGACTGGCATTAAACGCTGGCTCTCTGTGTTTGTTTTAAAGCACAAAAACAATGAAACAGGTAAAGAAAAGAATGGCAAAGCAGCTGTTTGCATAGGTGCGTTTACAGGTGGAGACAAAGACCCACCGCGTTCTCTATAATAACACAGACCCAGACCTATTTAAAAACAGGTGATGATGGAACTATTATACACATACTACACACAGTAAGATAAAAGAAGTATTCAACCAATTTGTTTTTCATTTAATATACTATACGTCTGTTGCAGATGTCTACTTCAAATCCTCATTCGAATTTGGTATATGTTCTATATATTTTGAGGATATATAAATGTATATTCTAATCATTATAATTATTGTCCAAAAAACTAAATTAAATATAAATATTTGAATTATATAACACATGTATTATATAACACACGTATAATGTATTATCACTACAAGCCTTATAATTAATATAATGTTTAATTTTATTTAAGTATTGAAATATAACGTAGTAAATTATAGAAATAGATAGAAAACAACATAGCAGCTATTTTATTAACGGAGGCAAAAATCGAACCACTTAAAAAAATAAAACTTTTCATGTTAGTTATAACAACCTGAAACATTTATATGTACACTGTAATAAACATATATTATATTTATTAAGATATTTTATTTAGGGGTTTTTGCTTGCATTGAGATATCCTTTTACCCCAGTGCTTTTAACTGCTGGGATGGCTTTTTTGTTTACACTGCTCCCCCTTTTTGAATATGAAAATGATCTCCTTCTGACTAGTGTAGAGACTTTATTTGTATTATGGAAGCTTTGACCCTAAGCTCACATGATTGATTCATCATTAGATTTAGTTTATCAGATTTTATACTGTATATATTTTATAATGCATTTTAAATAATATTAACTATTTAGTGTTATATAGAATGATGAAACACTGACATTCATTTGTTTTACTGAGTGGGTAAACAGTGTAATGTTTACAGATTTGTTAAAGTGTTAAATTGACTGGATAACAATTCATATATTTGTTTTATTTGTTACTGCACATGAATGTATAAGTCAGCTTGTCTGTCAAATCTAATTGTTATGGTTAAAAAATATGAGGCTATGAGCTGTCATCAGATTGCATCTCAGTTGTACAAACACAACCTTAACATACTACAATTTTTAAATGTAAATACACAATAATTAACTAATTATAACATAGTCAAGTTTTAAGTTATAAGCTATATTTGGATCATACAGACTACACATATAACCACAAACATAAGCAACATTGATGTACTATATGGTTATATAGGACAAAACAGAACTTTTGGGAAACGATCACTGAGAATTTAAATATGTATTAGCATGGTGGATAATTTCTAATGCCTTTCTTTTCCAAAAGCACTTTCAACTGTCTCTATTAGTTTTAATGGAAAAGCCATTCTTTAAAAAATTACGTTTTTTTCATATTTCTGTATCATATTATGATAAATATCCAAACACATGTAATGCTACTTTCATGTTCACCCACAGGTGCTACTTCTGTAGCTGACTATCAATTTGCATATTAGCTGGTGAATCGCAGCCCAGTGGGTGGCGTTCTTTCTCGCATTAGTTTTTGTGTACAGCATCAGGTCACTTCCGCCCTCTGTCACGTTACTAATGAGGATCTGGGTCTCTGGAGGATTTCCCTTTTCACTGAGCTCTAATTGGGGACCTTGTGCCCATGTGAATAATAAAGGTTGTCCAGCTGCGCTCCTTTCTGCAAGCGTGTCTAATAATATATCTATTGATTCCTCCATCCACAGCGTGTGGTGATACTACCAGCAATGATACTGATAATAATAAATGTAACTACTACTAATAATACATATCATGGTCATTTTATGTAATATTAATAATGACAGTTACAAATGTGATGCTTAACATCTTACAAGGACAAATCAGTTGATGTCGATTAAATTAAAGATAATAATATTAAACATAGCTTGGTGGCACAGATAAAGTCATGGGTGTCATGGAGAACGGGGTGTGGTCCTTGCTTTTGTTTACTGTCTATGAAATTAGCATTTTGTCCCTGTGTTTGTTTAGGTTTGCAGAAAGCGGATTTACAAATTCAGATTGCAATACCAAGTGAACACATGAGTATATGGTACCTTCAAAGGGTTGGTCATCCTTGTCCAGGGTAAGTACAAGTACCCAAATAATTAAAGACACCACCATCATCATCTGTTTGGCTTTCTCCCAATTTGACAGTTTTACAAATTTGTTTAATTCATTTCGTCATGAACATTGTGCTGTACATTTATGCGATCTTATTGGTGGGCCCTTCCAAAAGTTCCTCTATTGTTGCATTTTGTCACACTGAATATTTCACATCACCATACAAAATATTACATGGAGAACATTTAGCAGTTTAAGTGTTTTAAAGCTACAGTGTTAACTTTGAAAGACAAAAAAGTTACAAATCTGTATCACCTGTACAAAAAGTAAATGTCCTCTAAACTTAATTCTAAACTTAAAACAGTTAAATGCTTTGTTCTGGTATTTCTCGTCTATATAAATTTCACTGCATAACTGATTCAATGGATACGTTTTGAGCATAAGCAGCTACTTGTTTTCTATTGAACCTCAATGATTTGTGTTTGTTGCATAACCTAGTTGCAGTTCATTTGATTGCAGCAAAATGTGTTGCTTATTCAAACCCTTTATCCTAATTATTAAATTATTTTGGTTGCTCCAGTAATTAGGGATCATCATAGTGGATAGAGTCCACAAACCAGATCAAGCCCAGTTTTTACATGGATGCCCTTCTTGAGCTAGCTCTGGTATTTTATATATATTGTCAAAAGCACTATATAAATAAAACTGAATTGACTTTAAATGACCTCTAGGAATGAGTGGGTGAGAAAAGTGCTGCCGCAGATTGGTGACATGTCCATTTCTGCAGTTGAGACAGGCAGCAATATCTTAGTGGTTAGGATACAGGACTAGTAATCTGGAGGTCACGGGTTCAAACCTCCCCACTGCTAGGTTGCTTCTGTCAGGCCCTTGAGCAAGGCTCTTAACCCTAATTGCTCAGATTGTATACTGCAACTGTACTGCAAGTCGCTTTGTATAAACGCATCTGCTAAATACTGAAGATGTAAATGAGACAAATAAATACTATGAGTCTGTCATCGAGAACAGTGCCTTGACTTAAAGATTTGTTTTGAAGGATTCGAATGGCAGAAAAAAACTTGAAGAACAGCAGTTAAGTGTGCGACATAAAATGCGGTTAAGAAATCTTGGTCTCCCATATTATACTTTTCAGTGTGTAAGGAATACCGAGGACGATGATATTTTGGCGCTAGTGTGTGCGTGTGTTTTTACCTTTCTGTTTGTACATGGGCGTGCTGTGCGTCGTGATGACGTCACACGCCAACCTCCCCGCCCAGCTGCAGCGTGTCACAGGCAGCTCTAAACACAACCGTGGCTGGAGTGAATATACTGGGGGGAAAAAAACGAGTGTGGACCAAAAATAATCACCGTTACCCCCGAGATCACGCAGGCATGGAGGGATCCGAACAAAGTGAGTAAGAAAACTTGACTGTTAAAGTGATTTATTTGGAGATCACGCGTGACAACTGAGATGAAAGTGCAGGTAATTGTTTCTGACTGTTAGAAGTTGGTTACGGTTAGCTAGCTGCTCTGCGCTGGAGATGGAGCTGCAGACATCCAAATGATTCATGCATGAATCCAGCCTTTAATGGAGACAAGCTGCATGCACTGGTCAGGGGTTTCTGTGTTGTGGTTCTGCAGTGCACGTTTTCTACTACTTCAGTAGTATTAAGCTGCAGGACAGTCGAGTAATGAAGTTTGAAAATTCATATCGTTCATAACAGATGTCTTTACAGCAGAAACACGCCATCATTGTTTGATCAAGACTATTAGAATTTTGAAAGAGGAAAGTTGTTGCTTATATGACAACAATAAGTTTTTATTAACATGTTTACACACCTGTGGGAC
The DNA here is from genome assembly GCA_034509105.1 of Microcambeva barbata. NCBI lineage: Eukaryota > Metazoa > Chordata > Actinopteri > Siluriformes > Trichomycteridae > Microcambeva > Microcambeva barbata. The sequence continues at coordinate 18,788,263 of JAYDZF010000013.1, forward strand.
ACATCCATGTCTTCCAATGATTTCTGCAACTCTTAAACTGAACACATACTTAGCTGTCCCTAAAGGTAAAGTACAATTCTAATAAATGTCATGACAATATTTCTTGATTCCTTGTGGCTGATTCTGAAGACTTCTCCGCCCATGTGGTTTTATTGCATTTTTTCACTGTGCCACAAGCTTCACAACAGGCAATTATGAAGGTTCTTTGCAGATCACATAAAGCAGAGCAAACTTTTTTCATTATTATTTTGAGAAATACATCTCAACATAATCTGTAGAGATTGATGTTCATAAGTATGTGACAAAGAGGGATAAACATGTCTGACATATGCTAAGATAGTTTTGTCTTGGTTAGAGTTTTTTTGCAGATAATTATGATGCATATGGTGAAAAACTGACTGTCGACCGTTAAGACAGATTCACCTCGATGTAGTTGAAATATTTTGAAGAAACACCTGCTCCTAAATCAGGTGCTGTTAGGATCACAAGAAAAGTTTATTATGAAGGTTAAAACAAAAACTGAATTATTTTACACATCTGTACAGTTTGGTAGAGAGAACATGACACACACAGTTGGGAAACTGTGTACCTCATTTAGATACACCACTTAATAGTATTGACAATTGTGAAAATATGTGGTCATATTGAATGCTTAACTCTTTAATGTCAGATGTCATCAGTAGGACTGAATAGAAGAGCACTGTTAAAATCAAGTCTAGCTTGTTCAGTAAATCTTCTAAGCTTACTCCTGTCCTTGAATGTCTTGCAGGGAAACCATCTGCTGGTTCCTTAGTTAATCAAACTCCCATGTTACTCCAGCTGCTGCACACAAGAAATGTTTTATCTGAAGTTGCACTAAAGAGACAAAGATTAATTAGTATATTGTACACTTGTTTTCAGGTCTTCTTACTATCAGCAGCATGTGAACCTCAAAACAGGTGGTACATACACAAGAAATACCATATGATGTATTGTGGAAGTGCACATAGTGTTTCAATTCTTTTAATTATCAAGCCTTAATACACGACTGAGGGATCCTCACCAGTAGAACAATACATGATATATTATCTGTTCAATTAATTTATGTCTAAATAAAGCAGTTTATGTGCAGCTCAGCTCCAATTTTAAATGATTAGTTTGGTAAAATATGAATTATTTGTGCTATCTACCAGTTTTGCAAGAGGGGTGCTTAAAGGGATTAATTTTTATCTCTGCATTTGTCTCTGGATAAAGAAGACCCAAACAATGTAGATTAATGGAGATCAGGGCATGTACAAGATTCTTTATGGTTTGTTACTACCCATGTTTGATAAGGTGTGTGTTTGGTATGGCCCCTCTTCCTCTTGAAATGTGTCTGTTGGGGCTGTAGAACGATACTATTAAGTGAATGGATTTGGCTTTTTCTAAAGAATTTAGAATACTCTTTTCATCGCTATGCAGTGAAATTTGTCATCTGCATTTTAACCCAATCCATTCAATGAAGCACACACATACACACAAGTGAACACTAGGGGGCAGTGAGCACATGTGCCGAGAGCAGTTGACAGCCCTAGTCTTGTTGCCTGGGGAACAGTTGGGGGTTGGGTGCCTTGCTAAAGGGCACTACAGCCGTAACCCGTTGGCTTTGTGGATCGAACCGGTCACCTTATGATCACAAGCTCAGTTCCCTAACAACTTGGCCACAGCTGACACTAAGTACACTTTCTCCCCTAACAGGGAGAGAAAGGAAAACCTACTGAAACATGTTTTCAAATCAGAACTTTTGATAATAATGGAACCTTTTGATTATGTATGTCTGGTAATAAATAGGTTGTTTTTAACAATAAAATGAAGAAGCATGTTCTTTAAAAAGTACTGTTGTCTTGAATTTGATGATAAGGCTGACAAGTGTCCTTGAAACCAGATATGCACAACAAAATAAAACAATATTCAAAAAACAACAATGATAGCTATAAATCTGTATATGTGTAGTGTGTCAGCCAAATATTTTTAAATGTCTTTACAATATCACCATAGCACTGCCATAGACTTTCATTTGCAGGATCTACTTCTATGTGGTTTGAACTGTAGGGGACAGTTAAAGTGTAAATTCTAGGTGAAATTCTAGGTGAACTATGCACACCAGAATCAAGTTCCTGGTGAAATTCACTCACTAGTTGTTGCTTATATGGAAGCTGAGGAAAGTTCTACAAAGAACAAACCTTTACTCAGTTTAGTTGTATTTCTTGAAAAATAAGGCTTGGAAACATTGGTTGCTTTAAAACCTACTACATCTATCACACATTGTTGATATCAGTATCAATAAATAATACACTATGTGGCCAGAAATTTAAATGTGCCCAATATGTTGTTTTTATGAACAAACACTCTGTAATGTTAAAATGGACAGTCCTTTAAATGGTTTGTTTATAATGCTTAAAATAATCTCTTATTTTTTGAGAATTTGATTTGATTGGCACAGCCTGACACCACCAGATATGCATTCTGGTATGCACATGTTTGTACATGTTTTAAATTGTCAGGTATTTACAAGAGCTGCTCTTTCTGTAGTCATAGCTTTCACAACTATGAGAGAAATCAATTGTACCTAGATTGCTTACTCTGTTATTACTCAGTTTTGGGAGAAACCATGCACCACACACCTTACTGAAACATGATCAGTAAGTAAACATAGCCATTGTGTTTTATCACTGTTGGTTAGAGGTGGGCTGAGTCGGTACTGTGAGAACCTACACTGCTGTTTCTTATCATTGCAATAGATATTACTTAAAACCTTTTAGGTGGAAAATTCCATTCTCAGGCTCTAACAGGTTTTGGGAAACCCTATTTGAACTGGACATTTTTAAAAAATGACCAAAAACCAATAATCTGCAGTTTCCTAATTTTACATTAGTTTTTTTTCCTGACAAATTAAAATACTTCTAATGCTTTTTATTGAACAATTGGACTGTAGTGGAAATGGCTTGTAAGAGGGGTTATTAAAACGACTATCTAAGTAGCAATTAGATTAGTATTAGCATCGTGCCATGAAAAACAATAGGAAGAAGAGCACAAGCACTGGACAA
>JAYDZF010000013.1:18854083-18865436 GCA_034509105.1 Microcambeva barbata
CATGGACCTATAACACAGACCCATAAACTATATTTATGTTACATTTTCAGTATTTAGTAGACACCTTTATCCAAAGTCTTAATAAGGGTTAAGGGTCTTTGTCAAGGGCCCAACAGCAGCAACCTGGAAGTTGTACCTTAACCACTAGGCTAAAACTGCGACAAATACTTGTCAGTGTCAGGGCATACATTTTATAGTATCATTTTCATAAAGTAATCTTTACAGGAAACTGTGGTTTCCTATCTGATGTAAATATGTCATATTAGACTTATTGTATTTATAATGGACACGTAAACAAAGAACAACACATTATTTTTAATATCCTTCTAATTTAATATCAATCGAAATTAATCGAGTAATCTGATTTAATAAAAAACACAAATAAATACATATGCGATCAAATAACATATATCCTAAAACAAACTGCACATTTTTATTCAACCTAGAAGGGACAATAAGAAGAAGAAGAAGAAGAAGAAGAAGAAGAAGAAGAAGAAGAAGAAGAAGAACCAATACATTGCCTTTAGTTTGTGCAACTTTCAGAACAAAAACTTTCAGTTACAGTTCACACAGAACATAAAGCTTTAATGTTTTGAAGGAGGCAAACAAGTTCTGTCAGGATTGTTTCTGTCAGATGAGATGAATTAGGCGTGGGTGTGTTTGTGTGTGTGTGTGTACATGCATGTGTTTTCTAAAAAGCAGGTACTAGTTGCAATGAACTAAAGGGTCCGTATATCAACAACATGCTATGAGTTTGCATTGTTTCCCAGTTTAAATAGATCTGAATCTTTCTTTAGTTTGGTATGTTGGCCCCTCTGTTCGCCCCTGGTCTTTCATATTGTGTTCTGTGCCATGTGGTCACGGTTCTGTTCTAAATAGTAAGTAAACAGTAGCGGTGAGTGTGCAATGAACATAATATTTATTGAACTCTGCACTTTAAGTGCTGTTTCGGTGTGTGATTTTGGACGAAGCCCTCTTTTTTTTCACGACAGCAGCCCACAGCCCGAACATGTTGTGCAAAAGTAAATCTCATCCGTGCAAAACACCCTGAGCTTTATATAGTCGCATGGATTAAACAATTCCTCAAAGCAAAAAATTGGCATTGATGATTTTTGTAATTGATTTTTTTCCATTTATTCATGGAATAGTTTCAGCCCTAGTGGTGTAGGTGTCACAGCATGTGCCACATATGAAACAACTTTATGCTACAAAGCTATAAAAAGAGTTTTTTTTAACTATATATATGCATTTCCTCTCTAGCCTTGTTGGTTTGATTAAGAAAAAGTGTATTCCTTTTTATAAGGTCAATTAACATCCCAAACCTTATCTCAACGTACACTCTGGTCATTAGGGAAGTTGTTAACCTAGATAGATGTTTGTCTTCACCTTCTTTTCTCCACTGTTCAGAAATGTCCAACCAGATTTCTAAGTCTTCCTTGTTAGTTGGCAAACACCAATTCAATTAATGAAGACAGCAAACTTCATTCAAACTTGTGAAATTTGTGATTTTTGAAAATGAGATCTGTGAAATGAAGCACATTTCCCAGGAACTGCAAATACCATGATTTATGGACACTGCTGGAATTGAACATCTAGTTTACACTTTAATATTCTTTGGACATATCATTTTAATTTCAATACGTTCAATGTCCATGTATACGTGTTTTTGTTATTATCCCAGAGGATTAAAAAAACTAAGCCCAGTTTGTGTTTCTTTCACTTTAACATTTGTAAGCATTAAAAATATCTATTGCAACAGGCAAGATATTTAAGAATTTAAGCCAAGATGTGAAGTAATACTGCCTGATTAGCTTAGAACGTAGGTGGTTTTTCAATAATACAAGATTAGAGATACATTTGATACATCTGTGTCTCAGCAAAAATACAACAGCTGACACAATATCTATTACAGTTGCAGTATACTGTAGGATGTTCTATATTGACCAATATTTACACTGTGACCCTGTGATACCTGTACTAATGTCATGCATGGAACTATGAAGGGACATTAATATATCGTGAAGGGATCCATCCAGCCATTAACACATTATGTATTTAACAAGTAGAACCTATTTAGCATGTAAACATCAGCTCTTTACACATTTAGTTTGAGCATCTATATTCCAAGTCACATAAATTTACCAAAAAATCAATATGCCCAGTGATCTTTAACCCTAGCCTCTGACTCATGACAGCAATGATTCATTAGTGAGGATGGAAATGATTTTAACTCCCATGTACCTTTCATTCTGAAATATAACTGAAATACCATCAAGAGATTTAAGAATAACCCTCATCTTAAATTTATTGCTCAGTTTTAAATGCAAAAGCTATAATGCAAATCCCAGAGAAGCTCAGCTATTCCCAGCTGCTTGCAGGTTTCAGCTCAGGATAAAATGACTCTTATGTAAACATAAAACAGCTTTATGGGTGTTTCGTTTTCCATTGACTTTTTTTAAATAAGGTGGTTGATCCGTATTTCAAATTTATGCAAAGTTTTCATTTTGTCTTCCATGACTATCCCACTGCGGTATGGACAAAAAAGATACTGATATGAACACGTCTTATATAATTGTAGTAGGGCTCATTTAGGTCAAATATATATGTATTTGTTTTCATTTATTATCAAGCAATATATATCTAATTTATTTTTATTCTGTCTGGCCAATTAAAGACTGGATGGCCCTTGTCACAGCTGCTCCCTCATTGCCACAACAGATCATAAACTGCATTATCGATTCGGCATAGTTTTTACGTTGTATACACTACCTGACACGTCCCTATGTATCCTTTGGACCACCACAATGCACTGCTTTATGCATCCTAAAGGCCAGGTACTTACAGGACAATTCATTGTCTCCGATTAGACGGCATGGTTTTCAACTGTGGGAGGAAACCAAAGCACCCAGCGGAAACCCACATGGACACGAGGAAACCATGTAAACTATGCACAGAAAGGTCCAGGAGGGGATTAAACCCAGGACCTTCTTGCTGTTAGGTGGCAGTGCAACCACTAAGCAGCTGTGCCATCCTAAAAAGCCCTGGTCACAGTAATCTGCCCTTTCTCTTTAGAAGCTTTCATGCTAAAGCTGAATCTGAAAAAATAGTTCAATCAAAATGGAACTCAAGATATGATGGAAAAAAGCCATGTGTCCAATCTGATAAGAAGCAGAGAGCAGCCACACAGCAATAGTAAACAAGTTAACAGTGAGTGTGCTGGAACATGTCCAGCATCTCTAGACTGTGGATGAGTTTCCTCTTTCTCTGTCATTTTTAAACTTTATGACCACACATTCATCATTTTTTTCAGCAGAAAAACAGAGCAAAAAAGAGAAGAGCTTTTTTTCTAAAAGTGAGAATGGGGATAAAAAGCCACCACAATATCACCATTGTTTTCAAATTGGCATTAGTTTGATGTGGTTCCATTCTTTTCCTGAATCACTAAGGTGACGAGAGAAAGTAGGATTAGCTAGGGGATTTTGGGAGCCAAACTCTGTGATCTCGGCCACAACTGGGTTTGGTGCCAAGTAATTACGGGTTGTTGAATGGAGATGATTAAGCTCACAGTAAAGATTAACCTCATTATAGTAAAACTGTACATGGTAAATCACTCATTTAGTCATCAAGATTAATAATTGATTGGTTTGTTCTCAATCGAAAGACTGAAGATATCTAGAAAGGCCTTGTACCTGTTCCAGACAAGGTTTCTTTTTTACTCCACACAAACAATCTGAGCGCACAACACGTCCCCTAAATCATAGCCCATTTCCTCTGTGTGCAATTAGTCAAGCAAAGGCTATTCTTCAAAATTTCAGAGCTGCACCACAAAAAGTCAGACGACCAGCTTTTTGCAATTGGTCTTTTCCTGCTTTGGTGAAATTATAAACATGAATAAAAAAGACAAAGCCCACAAGTGCTGAAGAGGAAAGACGTGAAGATAAGAAGATCCAAACAACCTTAAATTCTAAGAAACACATTACTGTTCCAATCCACACTGGAACAAAAATGTATACAATGTATATAATGTATAAAAATTTATATAATGTATTGTTTCCTGTGATCATCCTACAATGCCTTACTGTGGAACCAAATTAACATTGGAACCAAATTCAATCCAACGTTTTAACACAGACACTTGTTTTTTTCTTATTAGACCAAAAAAGTGTGATGAAGCTCGTAATGAGTATCCTAGGTGTAGTTCATCAGGGTTTTATTCAGGAATGTAAGAATTCCTCCTCCCTCAAAACTAAACAACTCTGAATTATCACTGTGTTATGTAACTTTGTGTGAATGGTGGGAGTGTGAACTGACATGATCTTGTGGGCATGACCACGAGACAATAAAGATAAGAAAAACTGTGATGTCAGAATTCACCAAGATGTATTGACACACCACAAACAAATCGGCACACAAGAATACTTTCTTATTTTGTATTACTCATTTATTTTACAAAAAAAACAATAAGGGAAACTTGCAGCATTATTTAGTATGTATGTTACTGTACTGAAACAGTGTCTGCTGAAATGCTAAAAATCTAAATGAAAATGATGAAATTTAGCAAGGTCTAGCATCATTGTTTAATGGTTTCAAAATAAAGACACTATTCTAACTAAGACCTGATTGATGCCCAAATAAGAACTCAGATGACTACGATATAATGCTTTGGATTATTTTATTTAATACATTGGTATTTATTGGTATTCATGGTACTGAACTGGGTCAACTAGGCAATACTTCCTTTGTCAGGATAATCATGTTTCTGACACTGCTTTGGTAAAGCCAGGGGTACCACAGAGCTCTGTGTTTGGGCCTTTGTTTTACATTATTTACATCTCTCCACTTGGTTCTCTCATACGCAGACATGGACATACTGCTATGCATATGATACCCAACGTGTGGTGAATTGGTAGGTGGATGAGTCAATTTGCTCAATTGTCCTTCACTACGGCAGGTATCTTAACCCTACATAGAAAACAAAATGAAATATGTTCTTAAATCCAATAACAAATGCAGTTTCTGAACCACTGGAAAGGTAATTCTATTTCACCCAAATGCAAATAGACTCTCAATGCAATACATGTGAGAAAGGCAGTCAGTCTTCAGAGAATGGCTATTACATTATATTTTATGAGAACTGTCAGAATTTTGGAGTAGAAATAATGTTAACAAATATGATGAGCAAAGCTTTTCCTTTTAATCACGAACGAAAAATAACTGACAAAGAAGTAAGAGTGGTACACCTCTAACTCATCCCAGCCCAGCAGGCCAGCCCCAGCAGAAATACGTCTTCATTTTGCAGTAATTGAAGACACCCTGAGTAGCTGTACACTGCAGCCCGTTGAGGTTAACACACTTATGTATCTAGGTTACATTTGATGGGTATGCGATCACAAGCTCTAGGGTGAGTCTTTTTAATCACAACCTGAGGTGCCAAAGTGCACTTCAATTCCTCATGGCCATATCCCTCCCTACACATCACCCCCAATGTTGTAATATCTGTGCTGTCTAAATTCCATCTACCCCTGACAAATTACTCTGGAGGTCAGACAGGATGAACCTGAATTTAAATCTAAGCCATTTCTTAGAAGTTGCTTGTGATTAATTACTTCACACAGATCAACACAAAACAATGAACACTACAGAAACCTGCACATATAGTTATTGATGTCTATTTATTAACTTTATCTTTATCTCTCACCTTGACATTCTATGATCTGATAAATTAGGCACCAGTTTTCCAAGGGCAGTTCCAATCTGTAGTTAGTAAGTGTTCCAGATGACTAAACCCTAAGTCAAAACACAATTAAAATTCTCTTTCTCTAAATCTTTATTTCTTTAGTATTTCTATCTGTTTTGGTTACTGGCTAACATTTAAATGAAAAGATATGCATGCATTATGTCAAATACCTTTGAGAAAAAAAGAGAAAAATATAAAAATGTTGCTGATAGCCTATTCTATTGTACTGTTGACACAAAAAATAAGTTCAACTCTTAGTGAGTGGGATATATTATGCAGCAAGTAAACATTTATCCTTAAAGTTGGAAGCAGAGGGAAAAGTGTAAGGATTTTGACAAGTGCCAAATTGTGATGGCTGGATCAGAGCATCTGCAAAACTGCAGTTGTCATGGGGTGTTCTCAGTTTGAAGTAGTCAATTAAAAGTGGTGCAAGGAAGCAACCATGTTAAACTGGAGAAAAGGTCATGGCTGGCCAAGGCTCACTGATGCACGTGGAGAGTGAAGGCTGGAAATGATGCTGGTTCTGAGTGAACGGTGTCAGAATACACAGTGCATCGGTGTTCCAACACAATATTAGGAAGGTGATCATAATATTATGTCTGATCAGGGGAACATGAAGCTACCCTACATCTAAAGAGGAGGAGACATTTTTCCTTTCAGTGTTGAAAATACAACAAATTGCTTTGTCTATAAGAAGTAAAGCAAGTCCTATACTGATATGACCCGAGGCTGCTCAGCAAACAAGAAACCACTGCTCCAAACCCAACTTTATCCATTTCCATTAATAGTCCCGCTCGGGATGTATAGGTCTGATACCAAAATAAGCACAGTCACTTTTAGACATTTGTGTTTGTTAAATGGCAGGCCGCATCATTCCTGGCATTCACTTCCGTGTTTCTATGGCTTTCTCTCCATAATAACATGTAATTAAGTTGTTGATGTTTCCCAGAGTAGTCATTTTGCAGTAATGCATTATCTTTAATATTGTATTTGGATTGTTTGAATGGTTTTAATTTTAACATCCCTTCGTTCAGATTTCACCACAGAGAAATTAGTTTTCTTTGGACAACAATTATATATACACAGAAGTGTTTCTTATGTGGTTTTGGATATATTAAAACACTATGAGGATTTCCCGCTTGGGCTGTAGTGGTTTTCTCCTGGTAGTAAAGCTCAGAAAAACACAGCTTGGGTAATACATACTGTAAGTCGTATAGTTCCTTTCTGTTTTTATTTCCTAAATGTGTTGGTGCCTTATAGCACAAGAGCTAAATGTAGTATAATGAAAATTCCAGTCCATTTAGACCAGAATGCTACAGCATTTTGCAAATTACAAATTGTGTGTCTGCTGTGCCTATAGTGTTCATTGCTGCTATTAATAACAGTGAATCATACATCAAAATATACCAGATATTGTTTTCCTGCTTCTTTAATGGCCTTCAGTCATTAACAAACACCTAGTACAATGTTAGTTTTTAATACAGACCTCATATTCATCGAAAAGGGTTGAGGTTGCTTTTGAAATAATTTGTTTCTTAACATGTGTTTACAAAATCATTATGTATATTTAAGTAGATCTTCTAAAGAACCTGCTAAATCTATAGTTTGTTAAAATGGAATCTGTGGACGGAATCAATATCCGTTTCAATGACCTCAATCTAAGTGTAGGTCAACAAAGACTTCAACTGGAAATGTTTTCTGGCAAAAACTTAATTGAACTGATATTTCTCTTCTTTTGTCGATTTACATCATGATTAAAATACATGAACATCAGCACATTTGTGACCAGTGTGTCAGTGCTTTTGCACTGTATTCATACCTTGCCTGTGGTACATCGATGCTGGATGAGACCACTTTGCGTTTCTGTTCAAGTAGTGAGACCGAACGGGTGCTGTCCTTCTCTGTGTCCTGTGTCCTCCCTACTCGTCTGAGCTCCGATGCCCATGAATCCTCAATCCTGTCTGTGCCCTCACCCTTCTGCATGCCACCATTCTGGCCCTGTGTTGAACCGCGCTGCCCACCATTACACAAGATCTGCCAAAGAAAAACACACTAAGTCAGTCAGGTAAAAATAAACAAAAACATTAAAAAGCAATTTCCTCTCCGTTCCCCCAACATATTCACTCAAAAGTGAATCGTGTGCCAGACTTAGTTTTATTTACCTCACTGGAATGTTAAAATGCAACAACTTACCAAAGTGTCTGCAAACATTGAACCTAGAGAAACACAACAGCAGATTTGTTGGTCTAATCCTGGTAGTGTTTACTAGGCTCAGAAATTCACAAAGTAGCAAACATGTTTGGACACGATTTTATCAGTTTAGTGTTAAGCTAAGCGTAATAATAAATGATGCTTTAAATACTTACTTGCATAATATGATCAGACAAAGATCTTAGTAGTTATTATGAAATGACAAAAAACCTTTGCGAACTTGATACAACAAATTTGTCCTGCTGAATGTTTCAACATTAAGGTAAACATCTGTTACATAATTATGTAAACTGGTTAGACAGAAGTGGGAATTTTGTTATAGAGGAACCTGAGTCGGTTACGGTATATCTGTCAGAAAAGCTTAACAGACGGGTAATATTTATTTAATTGAAGGTGTGGCAAAGGCAATGACAGTTTTTCGTTTGTTTATCTGACTGGAATAAAAAAGAAAACATCACGTCTGTATCTGTCCTTGTATCCTGTACTCAAAATATCTTTTACTTTTCATCATCTACTTTATCTTGGTCAAACTCATGGCTAGGCCAGTTTTACTGGGTAACACTGGATGCAAGACAGGAATTCCTGAATAGGAAATCAATCGGGAGGTTTAGACTACAGGCCTAGATGCAGTGGAAGATTATGATAGCTTAAAAGTTTACCAAAATACTCATGTGGCAGAAGTGTTTTGCATTCTTGCCCGATTCGGTGTATTATCACAGGGTGAACAGCCTTCAGTATCCCCAGCCTGCACTGAGCTACGACCCAGTTTGGCTTGCAAAGGCTGTGCCTTGGTTGGCTCCCCCTTTATACCCAATCATGATTAGATATCAGAAATAACAAGCCACACTATTTTCTTAATTTACTTTGTGAATAATCTTTCTATTAAAATAATTGCACTGATCTCTACACTGCTCTGGAAGAAATATTTTTAGTACTTTTTACTACCCTCTTCCCTTAATTAGCCATGAACCACTGACGACTAGAGAACACACACAAGATTACCACAGTTTGTTTGTCTTAGCTCGTACTCAAGCTGCCAAATATGTTAACACTGCATTCAATTTCATCAAACTAAGAAATGTGTCATTTAATATTGCTACCAGATGGGTGAACATGCATAAACAAACAGAAAGTCCTCATGAGCAAACATTACAAGGAGAAAATATAATGATTTGATAAATGTTGAGCAGCTAAAGTCAAGAATAGAGCAAGAATCTGCTAAAAAAAATATGTACTTGCAAAACAACAGTCTCTTTAATTACCTTACAGTTCAAATGTATAATTAAAAGATGAGGTAATGTGACCATTAGATAAACACTGTCCCTGATTTTAAGTGTGTTGCAGGAATGAATGCGTAAATATGTTAATATTAAACACACTTACTTAAAATGCCTAAACAGACTACAGCTTGATAATATACTATATTTGTTTTTCCAGTGATGAAATTTCAAGCTTGAGAGTTTATAATCAGGATAACTGGAAGATAACAGGGAAATGCATTCACAGATTTTTTTTTCAATAAAATACGTTAAGGACTGCAGGGGTTTCTGGGTCTTTTCTGGTTTATTGGTTCATTACAAAGCACCACACACTCATTCAATCAGTCACAGCTAAGATCAATAAAAAGTAGCTAATTCGTCTACAGCCATATTTTTGGAAAAAAAAAAGAAAATCAAAAACCCAGAGAATGAGGACATAATAACAACATGATATCTCAACAAAGACTATAACTTGGAGATGGCAAATTTCAATTTAGCACACAATTTAGCATACAGGCCTATACATTTTATAATCGTTTCAATAAAACATTGTATGCACAGACACATTGATGTGTTACAGGCGTTTGGGGTTAAAATAAAATTAACCATATCATAATGACATAAAATTAATTGGATTGAAGAGTATATTGCTTAAAGTCATTCATTAAATGATTGGATTAAACATGTGAAAAACATCCCCCACACTGCACCACTACAGTAGCGCACTGTTCAGTGAGTGGTTAATGTGCAAGGCTTCACATGGAAAACACATTAAACACTGGTCAGCACCCACTATGTTCACCGACCGGTACTGGTCTAATCTCTAACAAAGAACCAGATGAACAGGAAAATGTTCCATACTTCTTCTCCTGTCAGTGTCTCATAATAGGTACGGCGGCTGTATTCAAGCTGCATCGAGTCTGTATTGAGAGCACCAGTCTGCAAGGGATCAGGGGTTTCTGAATGAAGATATTAATATTACGGGTCAGAAAGCATGGTGATCTACTGGTCTTACCTCTAACAAATAACTAAGATAAACCTCAAACTGTTTCATAATGCTTCTCATGGCTTTGTCTCAGAATGTTAAATAAGCGCCCCATCTACCGGGGATCAGGTGTTTAAATCTCAGGAGTTTTAAGCTAGGCTTTCTTAATGCCGAAATGAATTTAATCGGTCAGCATTCTCACTGGTCAGCAATCAGCATGCTTACTAACAGCAACTGATCTAATCTCTATAAAATGTTTCTTACTGCTCCTCCTGCTATGTCTCATGATGGATTAAGGATACTGTTGGCATGGTCATTGCTTTTTGGTGTGATGAGCACTGTGCTAATATTTTAGAATGGCTTATCTGCTTATTCATGCAATCCAGTAAGTCAGTCCCAAAGTATACAGACACATCAGTAAATATTGTTGTTGAACAGGTTACTTTCTGGGTTATAAAGCAAAATGAGTAAAGAGCAGAAGCACCGTATTTATGAGGGAGATCTAACAGAAACTGTAACTGAAGAACATCACAAGGGGTTTAATTTACGTACTTAAAAAGCCTCCCTTGTCACCAGATCTAAATCCAATAGATCACCTTTGGGAAGATGTAGAACAGGCAATTTGTACCATTAAAGTGTTGGTGATACATGTCTAAGATAACCATTTCTATGTCACAAAGAACTGTGCCTGTTCGGAAAGGTGATGGGAGTCCACTGTGATGCTGCTAATAAAGTGACTAATGAGAAAAGCATATTTAAATGTACTTTTATGTATTATAATTTATTGGTAGGAATAGATCAAAGAGGGTATTTTTATTATTTCATTTTTTACATTTTTCAGTCAATGTTCTTATAGTGTTATCTGGCTTTAAAGGCTCTTTAGGGACTGTAATAACAGCAACAGTACATCCTCTGCCGGTCCAAGAACGGTCACTCATCAATCATGGTCTAATCTATGCAGGACATAACAGCCAAACAGCAAAATTGATTACTAGGTATGACACTGAACAAAAGAAAGAAAAAATAAAAACCCAATTTAGAACAAGTTGTTTCAAATAAGACAATATGAAGGCAATATATATTGAATATGAAACCAATATATCTATTGTTCATGCAGGGGTGCTACACAGGTTTTCCACACAATCTCTTTTGAGGACACAT
>JAYDZF010000013.1:19044896-19061081 GCA_034509105.1 Microcambeva barbata
TAAGCAATTATTACAATTTCAAAGTTTAGAACCCTCGTTTTCACCACTGTGCTTTACACACAATGGAAAGTGTCCTCCCTACTTGAACCCAATCCATGCAGTGCAACACAGATATACACAGCACTGAACTAAGGGGCATTGAGAACATGTGCCTGGGGTGGTGAGCAGCCTGGGGAGCAATAAGCAGTTGGTTGCCTTGCTCATGGTCACTTTAGTCATTACCTGTCATCTACAGGAATCACACCGGCAACCCTCCAATCACACGCCAAGTTATTTAACCACTAGACGAAGCTGCCCAAATACATAAATACATAAACAACGTGAATACATAAATTGCCTTTAATTAACTAATTGTTTCAGCTACAGATGATGTATTGCTTAAACCTTTAATATTTGTTGGGAAACTTGTTGAGTTTTGTTATGTGTTATGTGATTTCGGCAGGCCATGAAAGGGTTGTATGGCTAGCATGGTGGCTAGTGGGTAGCACTGTTGCTTCACAGCCAGAAGGTTCTGGGTTTGATCCCTGAGTGGTGTGATCTTGGTCCTTTCTGTGCAGAGTTTGCATGTTCTCTCTATGCCCTGTAGGTTTTTTCCGAGTACTCTGGTTTCCTCCCACTGTCCAAAGACGTGCTACCAGGTTGATTGGAGACACCTGTAGGTACCTGCAATGGACAAACACAGCATCCAGGGTGTTACCTTGTGCCTTGCGCAAGTTAAAGAGCTGTTATAGGCACCGTTCCCCGGCCCTAATAAGTATAAGGGTTTAAAGATAATGAACTGAACTGAACATGAAAGGGTTGCACAAAAGCAATCCATAGTTGTATGGATTAAACAATGCTTTTTGATAATTGAAATACTCAAGGTTCTAAAGGATTTTATTCGGGCCCACTCTTATTTAACCCCCAAGGATGTGATTAGAACTGATTGGATTTTTACACTGAAGTTGTTAATGCTAGGATTGTAACAACTGGAATTGTCTTGCTTTTGTTTATTTGTCACACACCATGCACTACTATATCATATGTTCCACTCTAAAGGATGTTTATTTGTGTTTGTGTTTATTTTTCAGGTTTCTGCTGCAGTCCAGTCGGTTTGCAATCAGACAGAAATGATTCCTCATGAATCACGGTCAGTGCTCTCTTACAGCAGGCGTGTACGTTCTGTTGCTTTCGATTGAGATCAGCTTCCATCTGCCCTTGAGCACAAGAGAGAGGATCGCCACCATAGCTCTCCGCTCCACCTTCACCTTCCTGACTTTACAAGCCAGCCAGTTGGTGGCACAATCCGAGAAGAAGAAAGAGGGCAGAAAACATTCAACTTTACAGTCACCATGAAGTCCAATCAAGAGCGAAGCAATGAGTGCCTACCCCCGAAGAAGCGTGAAATTCCGACAAGTACCCTTGCTTCAGAGGAAAGACCTTTAGTCATGGCCACTGCTAGTGAGAGCCAGCGTGGAGGGAACCTTGCTTGGCTTGCTAGCATGGCCAGTGGTCATGAGAGCAACAGACCCAGCACTATCAACTCAGCAGGAGCTGATGACCCACAATCCAAGCTGCAACAGTCTACAGCAGACCTCACCCGAGCTCCTCCCACAGTGTCCACCAACCCTGCTGTGTACACTTCACCCGTCTCTCAACATGCAGGCACTATTCAGTACACCCCCTTACCCCCCAACGTGCAATTCATCGCCCCCTCATATGCTGGACCCTATACTGGCTATATCTCCTCTCTCATGCCTCCTACCAGCACCACCACCAGCACTTCCTCCCCACGACACACTGAAGCCTACACTGGTACAACCAACTCTTCAGCATCCAAACCTGAACTGCACCATCAGCTGGCTTGCCCTCCTGCTATCTCTACATCGGATAGTATTTCTCAGGCCCACCAGTATGTTCAAATCTCTGGTTCCCAGGTCAGTGTAGTCCCTCGTACTGCCCCCTCCCCCCAGAGCCAACTTCCACTGCACCTTCAGCACACTCTTTCCCTCAGTGGACCATCTCAGGTCCTGCTTCAGTACACAGATGTACCCATGCCCAAAAAAGAAGAGACCAGACCTAGAGAGGTGCTAAACGGAGATATGGAAAAGGGGCGACACTTTAGCGTACCACAGGAATTGAGTGCTGGAAAGCAGAGCAGCAGCTCTATAAAAGGGTCCACTCAGCAGCTCCATGTCCACCAGCGAGACCACTTTGAGACCCGGCACATGATGCTCCCAGGTGATTACGGGCAGGAAAATGCTAGCTTACGAACTTCGTTGGTTCTAGTTTCTAACAGTCATAGTTCCAGCAGTGCTGACCCAGTAGGACCCCTAAACAAGCTTCCTCTTCCACTCTCCCATGCTGATAAAGGAGGGATCTGTTCAGGCAAGCCTCTGTCCCGGACTTCCTCCAATTACACATCCAGCACCCCAGTTCCTTTTCCTCCTCCGCCTTTACCAGTGGATAATTTAAAAGCAGCAGTTACCACATTATCCCAACACACAGTTATCCAGACAACACATAGTGCACCTGAGATGCTATCCCTGGGCCTGACGTCCACTAACATTTACCCTGCTCATCAACCCATCATAGGGTATATTGCAGGTACAGGGCAGCAACCATCCCTTAGCTACCACACCAGCCTGCCTCCACATCTTCTCATCCCAGGAACTCAACCCGTTATCATCCCTGTAAGTGGAACAGAGGCTACTACCACATCTACAGCAAGTTTTGCTGCAGCACTGCCCCACGCATTTGTAACCTCTACAACCCCCAAAAGTGATTCCATGGAACCTCCAGGATCCTTTCATCACCCAACAGGCTCTGTGGTTCAGGCCCAGTTGCATCTGCCTGTAGTGACAGCCCCTGCCACCATTTCAGCTGCCCCGCCTGTACCTTCTGCACCCTCGTTGCCGCCTTACTTCATTAAAGGTTCCATCATACAACTGGCTGATGGAGAGCTTAAGCGTGTGGAGGACCTGAAGACAGAGGACTTCATCCAGAGTGCAGAAATCAGCAGTGAGTTGAAGATCGATTCCAGCACCGTTGAGCGCATTGATAGCAGCCATACGGCAAACTCTGCCATCATTCAGTTTGCAGTTGGAGAGCATCGCTCACAGGTAGGCTGTTTGTAAAGTCTTACATAAGTTTCCCAAACTCAACTTTGCACAAACATCGTTGCTAAAAGTCTGAAAAGTCCCAAAACTGTTGGTATGAAACTGTTGACAATGTCCACACATTCTCTATTGGGAACTGGTAAGGACTGGAGACTGGCCAGTCTTTTATCTGTACCCTATGCAGACATGCTTTTCAATGTTGGATGTCACTGGAAAACATGTGTTACTCTGAGATTGACAATGTACTTATTTTTGCATTGATGCTGCCATCACATATACTATGGCATGCCCTGTCTTTTATACTTGTTGCTGAGGATCTGGATGGTCCTTTTTGTGATGGTCTATCCTAGATATCTCTTGAGTCCAGACAAGTCGTCACAGACTTTGGACATGGTTAGCATAAAGGTTATTTTTGGCACAGAAAGTGACATTTTTAAGTGTAACTCTATTTTGTAGTGCTTGAAAAAGGTTTGCCAATGTAATCCCTTGCCCATGTGGTTATATAAGCTATTGTTGAGTAGCGTTTTTGATACAATGCTCCCTGAGAGACCGAAGATCACAGCAGATCAGTTTAAGCTTACTCCTTGCAATCAAATAAATGTCAAGGTAAATGTAAAGAACACTGCACTACCCATTGCTTATTAACAACCAGGTTGCCACCATACTATTAGATATTGGAATACATTGACGTTAAAGGGTTAATGTTCATTATGAAGCCTATGACATGAATTTGATCAGCAATATGTTACATGTATTGAAAGTGTAAACAATTTATGCCATTCATTTTCAAGTTTATTTTTAAAGTGTTCTGCCTGTCTGCTATCAGTCATCATTTTTTTGCCACAGCCAATCTTACTGTCCATGTTTGGTGCTGTTTGTGTGGGATCCTAAGGCAAATTTGAGTCATGCTTTAGTTCAGCTCCCTTCTGTTCTTCTGTGAGGGGGCTGTGTGAAAATCTGTTTTATTTGTTTGTGAATTGCAGTTCAGACCACCCACTCAAACTGAAAGCTCGCAAATGAGACTCACGATGAAACACTGGATCTCTATCAGATCCATTCATTTGTAACATGTTTCCCTTATATTTCATTTAACCTCTCTCTTCCTCCCTCAGGTTAATGTTGAGGTGCTGGTGGAGTACCCATTCTTTGTGTTTGGTCAAGGCTGGTCATCTTGCTGCCCAAACCGGACCACTCAGCTGTTGGAGCTGCCATGTGCCAGGCTGGCCGTGGGTGACGTCTGCATTTCCCTCACCCTCAAGAACCTGAAGAATGGTTCTCTGAAAAAGAGCCACGGCCAGAATCTAGACACGGGCAGCCTCGGGCCTCCTCTCAAACCTCCTCCTAAAGCATCCTCAGGTGGGACACGTGGGGCAGCGCGGCACATGGAGCAGGAAAATGGACTGCAGTATGGTGGGAAAGGAGGCGGGGGCAAGAAGGCCAACAAAGAGAATGGAGAACTAGGGTTTGAGGAAGGAGCTTGTAAAATTTCACAATCTTTAGAGTCTGAATCCATTAGCAAACCTACAAGTCGGAAGCGAAGATGGTCGGCTCCAGAGGGTCGAAAAGTTGAAAAGTCTGAGGAGGAGCCTCCTTTGACTTTTCCTAGGCCTTCATTTATCCCTCAGGAGGTTAAAATTAGCATTGAAGGCAGATCTAACATGGGCAAGTAAATGCCAGTTTGGACTGTCATATTGTGGTTCTTTAATTGATTTAGAAAACAACCCTCAGTATGTTCTTTTTTAAATATTGTATTTCTAATTTTAAATTTGATCTCTTTATTTTTTTTCTATCCAGATTACTGTACGGCAGGCAAAATGAACTCAGCATATGAGTATCACTTCATGTTTAGTGATTATTTAATAGGTGCATTGAATATATACAGCCAATTGGTGCAGTCAGTTTTGGTGCAAGGTGAAGGTGTGGAGGGGGGTTCCATAGGACAATAAGATTTGCATTATGACAGTCAGTGTAATGTTTTAGTGATGGATTAATCCAAGCCTACCGCATTGCACAATACAGTGCCTTTTATGCATGTAGTGCTTTGGTGCCAGCTCCATTCACATTTGAGTTTGACAAACAGGCGAGGTTGGCATAGATTATGTTGCTCAGGGAGGAAGCACAGAAATCACTCCTTCACTGACTACATTAGTTCAGATGATGTCAGCCATCCTCCTCTAGCAGTTTCCGTTCACATTAGAAAAGACAATCTAACGCCCATCTCGACTAGTTTGGAGGAATATTGTAGGTGCTCTTGCTTTGGTATTGAGTGGTATTGACCTAGGTACATGTTTAAAGTCCATAGCACAACTGTCAGAGAATGAGCTAATGAAATGTCATCACATGGTCCCAGTTGTCAAATATAACTAAATACTAAGAAAACTATAAATTTTCTTTAATTTTTTTTAGCACTTAAGTGTGAACTTTCCAATCAAGGATCACTTAAGTCCGGGGTTGTAACCATACGCAAATCAATGTTTCATTTTTTTGGTCTGGATAAATGTTGTTACAAAAGACTATCAGTGGAGAGTTAGAAGGGCTCCTTTTATTTCGACATAAAGAACATAGCTTAGATCAGATTGGGATGTTGAGACAATAGTGATTGAGAACTGTTGTTTAGTCATTGTCAACACTAGTGTAGGAATCCTGCAGGGCTACTGTGCCTTAAGAACTGCCCTAATACTAACCTTTGACCATATATACTTCTAACTTGTAGAGTAATGTGAAAGTAACAATACCAGGTACTATGAACTCCCTTTTATTTAGTTATTGAAGTTGTCCTTAGGTTAATGTACATTCAAATTCTTGGAAAGCACTAATCATGTAGTGCTGCCTTCACACAGTTTAAACCAGGCATGTGTGCACAAAGAACATGCAGTATGGTTTGATTTTAATTATTTTTCTCAGTGTTTCATTTCTATCCACCAAGCCTGGACGACGGGCTCGGATCACAGTAGTTGCTAACTAAAAATAAACACCTGTCCCCCTGAGCCATTATTTAAAATATAAGCTATTACATGTAAATATTGTAATAATAATACTGAGATACCATGATAAATAACATAAAGCATATGAGTTACCTACTTCAGCCAGGGTATTTTCATATTAACATAATTTGTTACCCTTTTCTTTAACAAAAAAATGAACCCAAACCATGCAAGAGGAAAACTCCCTACAGGATAACATACGGGCCAATCATCGGAGTGCTGTTAATGTTGTTAAAGTGTAAGCTAGTAGTGCAGTCTTTGTGACTGAAGCTCCCATAATCTGCCAATGTCAAGTGTGTCTGGCTAGCATTTTATACATGCCAGAACATTTACTGTACTCATTTATTTCTCTATTAAAATATAATTGTTTTGTGTTGCACAAATCGTTAAATTTGGGTATTGTTACACCCCTACTCTTAGACACTTTACTGATGATGTAGTTGGAGCATAAATTACGGAGTGGTTAATGAATAATGTTTTTATTTTGTATGATTTTAATTTTGAAGAAGACAGTTTACTACATTTACTTTGGAATGTGAGAGAATGTCATCTAGAAGAAGAGAGACAGGCTATTATTATTATTATTATTATTATTATTATTATTATTATTATTATTATTATTACTATTATATCTTAACACAGACACAGTGCTATACAGTATGTTACAATTAAGTGAGGGTGGGCTGTAGGGCTTTGGACAAGCCCATGATCTGTGAAAAAAATGAATGAATGTGCACTGGATGATGGTTTAAGCAGAAAACAGGTAGACATGACAGTGGTATAGCGTTTGTCCATTTTAGGAAGCACTTTTCTGCAGGGCCTGTACAGCTTTGCCTCCTCAGTAAAGCAGGAGCTAAAGGCCTAAGCAGCAGCAGCAGCTGTTCTTTTAATTGTAGCGTGAGCAGAGCCCGATGAGACCACTGCCGTTTTGGTGATTGAAACTGAGATGTGTGTTTGTAATTGCAGGCAGGGATTAGGCTTTCATGAGACTGTATATATAAATATGCCATGAGGTGAGGGAAAGTGTGACTAAGTAACATTTAGGGGATTTAAGGGAGTCCATATATGTTTGTTATGTACGCTATATGGCCAAAAGTAAGGGGATGCCCTTCTTTTTGATTTGGGTTTTTTAGATTAAGCCATTATTATTATAATTACATTTTCAGCATTTAGTGCTTTTTGTCTAAAGCGACTTACAGAACTGTGATCATGTACAGTCTAAGCAATTGAAGGTTAAGGTTCTTGCTCAAGGGCCCAACCATAGCAAACAGGCTGTGGTGGGACTTGAATCAGAGACCTTTTGGTTACTAGTCCAGTACATCACTCGCTATGCTATGTCTGCCCCAAGGTAAATATGTAGAAATTATCTTACTATCTTAATTAGTTTTTTCCTTGGCTTTAGTCCCATTCAATGTTGGGGTCAGCTCAAAGATGTCATCGCACCTGATTTGCCACAGTTTTAGGAAACCCTCCTATTTATCCATGCTTTAGACTGGCACTACAATGCACTGTTTTGTGCATCCTAGTGGCTACAGTGGAACCCAACCAGCAATGCCAAGACTCTATATGCTGGGTGCAGTGGAAAATCCCACTATTCTACTGAGAATCGTGAGCTTTCAAAAGTTTTCAACTGGATGAATGCAAAAAGTATGGTCTGTTATATTTGCAAATCCATATTTATTCCCATAGTTTAAGGCCTATAATGTCTAACGAGCTCTTGATCAGGTGTCTGCATACTTTTCGCCCTATAGTTAAAGTATGTTGAAGTACATGCATGTATGTATATGTATGTTGAAGTGTGTACACACTTTTACTCCTCAGTCATATTGCTGTATGTCTTTTTTGTACATTCACATGTATAGAAATGCGTATAGTGTATCTAGATGCCTTAGTGCAAGCCTATGAGAGTGTATATTTGTGAAGGTGTGCATTCTGAGTATGTGTTGGTATTTGTGTGGTATACTTGTGTGAGTGTGTATGTACATAGAACACCTCATATATTATATATAGTTATTTGTCCAGTGTTAAAGTTCAACGTAAGAGAATTTTGCGGTTTGCACATCTGGAAGTAGTCTCATGATTTTTTTAAACGTTTTTATCCCGTGCTCACGTAAGACAGCTGTCAACTTACTCAAATGTAGCAGTTCCTTAACCAATTTGCTTGGCTTGTCAGTCAGATGTGGCTTCTCTTATTCATTTTTCACACTTATTTGACTTTACAGACTTAAAGCTGCAGTGTGTTTGTTACTTTTGAAATAAGGCTTTTCAGATGGAATTGGAATAATTTTACATGGTGCATTGTATTGAAATAATTCATTTCGGCTGGCTAATATATTAAGGTAACATTTAAAACTGTTTGATTTTTAGCTACCAAAAAAAAAGATTTTGAAGTATAAACAATTCCAAATGTATGCTTTTCTGACCATGTATTTACATTTAATGAATGAATATGACCATTGGCAAAAAGAATGTATTGACATTACCTCAGATCCTCTGGATATACTATGATAAGTTCACAGACCAAGCATAACATTAAGACCACTGACAGTTGAATCACAGAACCTGTGAGTGAGTTTGACAAGGTCCAAACTGTGATGGCTAGACAGCATAACATTATCATCATATCATCACCCCGCCTAGAGCTTTCTTACATTTTGCAGTCATCCATGGGGCCTCTTTTCTGTCAGACATGCTAAATGTGTATTAATTGATCGTATATTTATGCTGAAAGACCCTAGGAGTTAACATATATCTCCAAAACTATTAAAATAGCAGTTAGACAAGGCAGCACGGTGGTGCATCTGGCTCTTGAGTTCAATTATCACCTTTGTTCACTGTTTGCTTTCATAATTAATATTAATCTACACAGCACAATCAATGTCACAACTGTTTGCAAATGTGCATACAAATCTCTGAATCCTAGCCTGAATGAAACATACTGTTGCTTTAGGAGAACAGACAATGTCTGAACAAAGTCACATACACAAATTAAGGAGGAAGAAGCCACAGTCTGTAGCTGACACACTTGCTGAGCTATTATTGATGGTTTTGATCATGTGTTTTACATTGATAGGTTATACAGCATGAGTGGGTGGGGATGATCGATGGATGGATTAATGAATGAGATTAACTAGTTCTTTAAGTGTATAGCCTGTTGGGTGGTGAAGTTGTTGGGTGATTGAATATTCAAATCTGAAAATGCTTTATTTTTGTATAATAAAACAGGGTTTCTCAGATCAGCATGACAACCGTGCATTTTTTCGTCCTGCTTTATACCCTCTTCAAAGGGTATGTGTATAATAGATGTATGTTTTCGACATTAATGTTTAAAAAAAAAAACATGGGATATTTTTACACTCATCACATCAAGCATGGGCCAAAAAGCAGAATTCAGTCAATATTGTCATTTCATTAACTCATGTGTGTTTTTGCATTGTCTGAGTGAGTCTACCTTGTGGGCTGCATAGTTTTGCTACAGTTACACATCAGAATCATTTCTAATAACAACATATAGCAATAACCCTAATCTGCAGTATTCAAACCAAATAGCAAAGTTATATTAAATATTTACAACAGAAGTTCAATCATTTATTTACTATTCAGCCCCTGGCTTTGAGTCGTCACAGTTTTCAAAGCCAGCTCTCAGTATCTTCAGGGAGAAATAGAAACATATATGCAGTGACCGCATGTCTTTCTAACCCAGCTCAATCCCTTTTGTGCTAGTGACCTCTAGACGTGTTCAGGTACCCATAGAAACCAGTACACCTCGCACCAGTTTACCCACTGCAACCACCAGCTACCTTGTATCGTTGGCACAACTTCCTGCCAGCACAATCTATCCGTCTCATTGTCTTTCTCTCTTTCTCTCTTACTATATTTTGTCTTTTTTATTTAGAGCCATAGAATCATTTTAGCATTAGAGGGTTTTGTAGGACATCTACTGATTTAGACAAAATGCAGAGCTAAAGTGTAGCCTGTTTTCATTGCTGCGTACCATACAATCCTGTCACTCACCACTTCTTTATTGGTTTAGGAGGTAGTCCCTAGCAGGAATGCTAAATGTTTGAGTGTATGTGTAATAATGGAAACTTGTGTGTTTTATCATGATTTTGGCCAGCAATGTTGGACAGTCCTTGCAAACCAGAAGTGAACTTAGTGACTTTAAAAGCTCCAACTAGAATCATTTATATATTCTGAAACAGATGTATTTCATATCCATCTCCTCTTAGTATATTATAATTGTATTAAAATTCTTCTACTGCACCATCCTATGTCTATCCTATAATACTACTTTTTTCTGTGACATACTGGCAATGTGATTTTTCCCATTTCTTTGAATGTTCCCCTAAATCTAGTTTGATTAATTTTCCCAACTGGATTACACTTCCTTTCTGTTGACTTACACACCCCCTCCGACATGTGTGCAGTAGCCAAACTATATATATATATATATGAATCAGCTTTGTGTTCGAATATTCATGCCCTGATACCAATTATCATTTAACAGGTGCCATGAATCAGCCAGCAGAGATTGTAATTACTATGACGTCTCCTCTGGCACCCCCTTCCTGAACAACAGTCATTGTTTGTATCGAAAAAACAAACTTGGAAGTTGTTTAAAGTTTGTTTTTCTCTACCTTTTTTAATGGCTGTTAATGGCCACGTTGGGGATACTATTCATCACTGTAGAACATCATGGTGCAGTAAGAATGGTACTTCTAAAGAAAATTTGGAAAACAATCTTAAGGCAAGGTGTATTTTAAGAAATTGTATTTATTGTGCATTCTAGCTGCTGCAGGTGCACTGTTTGAACACCATTATGCACTTACTTATAGAATGTATATAAAAAAGTGCTACACTTTGGAATATTGATTGAATATTGATTCTACCTATCGCTCTTACTTCATAAAAAACACACAAAGTCCAAAGAGAAATCCTAAGTCAATTTGACTGACTAAATGTATAATTTGTACTAGTATTCATTGGATTTTTGTGATTGTGCATTAGTGCACCAGTGCTAGTTTAAGTCTATTTTGCTTGCTTGTTCCCCCATCCCTACAAGTGCACCTAAACGCTTCATGTGCGTTCAAATCTGATATGATACATTAGTAGTAAACAAAATCAAATGCACATTTCACATACAAATAATAATATATGTACTGTAAACTATTTACAGTACTATTGTACAGTACTATATGTTTCACTATTATTTAAATATTCATCGTAAACAAATAATAGAACATTTAAAATAATATTTTTGTGCATATTGTTTCAGGTAAATTTGTTTCATTCAATGCATCAATCTTAATGTTTCTTTCCACCCAGTTAAAAAAATGTTCACTAAACTTCCTAAACTGTTGTTTCTCATTTAAATGTGCCATGGTTAGCTTTTATTATTCTCTGTTCCACTCGGAAGTAGTTTTTCTGCCTGTTTTTAGTCTTGCTTATTAACACGTAATGTACTATTCTCAGATTAGAGGTTTTATGTAAAATATATCTGTAGTAATGGAATATCATTGGCTGGGGTGATCAGTGTTGACTTTTGGAACAATCGTTTTGATGCATCTTGCATTTGGACTGGCAAATGAGCTTTCAGTCATTTTACACAAAGCTAGTTCTGGTTTTGTCCAGGTACTTTTGTTTCCTCAGACCTTCCTAGAACAGTGTGTGGTACCAGCTCTTGTTCGATCTTGGTTTACTATAATCTGGATTGTGATTAACTCTAAAAAGGACTGGGTTACAGTAGTTGTAACTAAAAGTCCTCACAAGAAAATATTTATTAAATACCTTGGATAAATGTAATCTGGATTGAGAACATTGATGCTCCTCTATTGAAAACAAATTGCTTTACTTTAAAGGATAAAACATGCAGAATCCATGTAGCATTAAGTGTTTTTTTCATGTATTATCTATTGATTGTAAATGGTTCTGACAGAGCAGGGATTTACACATTATCTGTTTAAGATTATAACCGTTCAACTAACACTTTCAGTCAATTGTTGGATAGTTTATGTTCCATTTCTTATGTTTTGTTTTCGGCATATGGTTGGATCGGTTGTTCTCGATTTATGGTATACGCTTTGTTGAACATCAGAAACTTTTCCTCAGGCTTACTCAGGGATGATGAGTGTGTCTGAACGAGTGTGTTTAAGCACACTATCAAATGTTTAGCTAAAATGTGTCTTTTAGTATTTTTATTGGTAAATTGTATAGGTTATGCTCACCATGCCACATGAGGCATTTTGTCTGTATGCAGTTGGCTATGTATCTGCCTTAGCTGTGTACATTACATGTCTGCATAAAAGTGTGTGTGTGTGTGTGTGTGTGTTGCGTTTGAAAGTTTGTTGCTTCTCATCGTCTGTGACATCAAAAACCCCAATCCTTAGCTTTTTGAGTGCTCCAGACTGAGAAACACATACAAAACCTCGATAAAGTAGGGACCACTTTTGTAATTTAATCAAAATAAAAATGCACATTTTTTGTCATTTCTAGAATAGGTTTTATAATACTTTTTAGCACTTTCTAATCCGAGAAAGGCTTGGTCGCAATACCAAGTGTTTTCAAGGTGTAACATTCATGTAGTAGAAAGCGTCAGGGAGTGTGAGAATTTAAAACAACCAGAACAGTCCCTGCTGTGATGGTTTCACTTCTCTTTGTGCATGGCCTCACTCTCCACTCGTTCCTGGGTCCAACGAGTCGAAATGTTGAGGCCGGACAGTCCATTATAAGTTTGTGTCATCCTCTAACAACCACAAAAGCTTACTTATGTTGTATAGGTGTTTTGAATAGTTGTATATTCCAGGTCATATTGGTTGTGTGGTCTCGCAGGGCTAGACGTGACGAGAACATTCATGAGGTAAAATGAAGTGGAGGCTACACTCACAGAATTGTTAAACTTTTTTTTTTACCTGCTCATGGAATATCTACATGTTACAAAGTCAATTTAATTCAAATTTAATTTTACACCACTTGTTACAATATTTTCTTGAAGAAGCATTTTAGAAGAACCTTTTATTACCCCTAATAATTATTGCAAGGAAGAAATGTGTACTGGGGATTCCAGTGATATCTGGTGACATCCGGTCATTTATCAGTTGTAACTAGATTGCTGTATTCTATTGTCATTTAAAAATTATAATTCTTTCAAAATTTACAGATTTATGGATTGCATTGGCACATATAATAAATAATTGGTTGATTTTGTAAAGCAGCGTGACTCAAGCAGCTTGATTTGTTCACAAACTATTCTTTTTACTATGTTACATCTCGCTCTGTGAGACAAGATAGTATTTAATTGTACTTTTTGATCCCGTGTTCACTGTAGCACTTATATTGTGGTAGTGGTCACAAAAAAGTAAATGTTTGTCAAATCCAAGTGGCTCTAGTCATCTAGTAATTAGAGGAGCAGTTTATACTTGTTGTACTGGCTCAAACAAGAGGAAATCAATGGTGGTCCATTTTAAACATTTAAAGGCATGGATTTATGTTTGTGTTTCAAGTCATGTTGAAACATTTTAGTTTGAACTTAATCAAAAACAACCAGGAGTCCTCTGTTTAGCCTGACTGTTTGACATCATGGTGATGTCCAAAACCTCTGAATTAACAAACTCAGGCTGAGAAACTGCAACAAGCCCACATTGTACTTCTGTTTTAGCTTATACAGGTTGTATGTGTGTGTGTGTGTGTCTGTGTGTGTGTGTGTGTGTGCTACTTAATATGGGTAGATTGTTTATTATGATCAGCTCCTGTGCTTTTATTGTGGTTTAGCTGTGGCAATGCTGCATTGTGTTCACTTTGTGAATGGCGACACATGGGGCCCTATCTTAACACCCTGCGCAAGACTCGTTGCGATGCACATTGCTATCTTACTCAACAACAGTCCATTTTCATATTGTATACATCATTAATTTAGCAACTGTGCTTGTGGATATATTAGCCGATAGGTCACAAAATAAGGTGTGTTCATGTAAATCTTTGGCGTATTGCTATCTTGGCAACAGAAAACACAGGTTCACCACTGACTGGGAAAAAAAACTAGGCAGACCTCAAAAGTTAATGTTAATTCCTCCTCTGAGAAGTGTTGGACATGTATTGGTAGCTGCGCCATTCATATAGCCATCCGCCAAAGTAAGACCACACCGGGCTCTTTAAGAGAATGGCACGCTGATTGGTTTATTACACGTCATGCCCAAACCACACCCACGAGTAATTAAGGGAGTAATGTTTTGAGCCGAACAAGGTGTTGTTTTCTCATCATTACGATAGCAACGACACACTGCCACGCTCTAAATCAAGCTGCGTGGTTGACGACTCGCCTACAGATTGCTAAAATAGGGCCCTTTGTGTCGGAGAGCCTTGTCCTTGTCACATTTAAGCTAGTAAACTGAAATATGCACTCAGAGAGAGGGGCCACTCTGTGTTCACTTTTATCTTCATTTTTCTTTACCAACTGTCCTAATTAATAGACCACTCAAAAAACAACAACAACAAAAACAGCATGCGATAAAATACCTGAAGCTTGTTTTCCGTTTTTTGAGACACTAAAATTGTTGATTTCGGGTTCCTTGGTTTACCACTAAGAACTGAAGCCAAGGATGTCTACCATCATCACATTGAAAGTTTGGATAATGCTGTTCTTATACCCAGTGTCATTTTCAGATATTGCCTCAACATTTTTTACTCCAAGAAATTTGACATTATATAGAATCTGATTACTTTGCACTTTTGTTGTAGAATAGTGATTTGAAACCCTGCCTACTTGACCTCTCAGATAAATGAATTACCAGCGAATGTATTTACTCTAAATTTAAACCAACACTAAAATATACTTAAAATGACAAATAAATGTACATTTTGATGGAAGTTATGGAAAGTGGCAGGACAATCAATTTGTGAATCAATGAGAACAAACTCACTGTGTTACTCTTTTAATCAGCAATTTTATCAGCAATCACATTACAAATACACCAACCATAGTGCAAAATTAAATTGTATGACTATAATTCGGATAATACAATATTGTGTGAACAAATGGGTCTTTGTGGGAAAATAAGAGCCACTGGAGGATTTCTCTATTTAAAGAAAGATATTACACTAGTGAAGACTGAAGAATTTGTTTATTAGCTGAAGAGGTTTTTCAAATTGTTTATGCCTTTCTGTCATGCTTTTGGTACCCGTATTTTGTTTGACCGCTTGAATAGTGTTAAGGAAAGTGGGACACAGGAAGCCAATTGTCAATAATTAATGATTATATCTTGCTTACTGAACTCTGAAGTGTTCAAATGTGGATATTGCATGTTGCAAAGAGATTTATTGTCTTCCACTGGAAGGTAAAGAAAGAAAAGGAGCAAAGTGACTGTAAAAGGACAAGCTAGCATATAAAGAGCAATGGCAGTATAGATGTAGGTGCTGGAGCAGCCTGTAGAAAATTCTAAATGATATTTCTGGTTTCAAAGCTTTGGATATGCTGGTCTTATTAGATCAAGACTGTTAAATGTAAAAAAAAAATAATGAATGTCAAGTCTAGACCCAAGATTTCCTTGGTACTGGCACAGAGAAGTCAGGTCAGTTGCAGGGAGCAGTAGGAGAAGGAGGAATGTTTTGCACCTTACTTACAAAAGAAACCATATATAAATACATTAAGGCCTAGGTAGGAACTTATTTTGTGAAAGGAGATTATTTTTTGTTTGTTTCATTTTGTTTCCATATGCGTGCATACTCTGTAAATTGTGTAATATTGTACTTGCACTAGCTTTTTTTAAATGGAAACTAATATAAAAATTAGGAATTGAAACTATTTTCTAATTGTGGTGTGTCTATTTGTTGGATACACTCACATTTGTTTTCTTGGATTTTATGGTCCCTTTCTTTGATGGTGCTTGCCAGTTTTCTAGTTAGAACCTATTTCATTATTCTAAATAACAAAACAATATTTGGTTCAGGTTGTGAACAATTTTGTTTAAAAAATGTCTGTATACCAGTACAAGTTTATTGTTTCAGTATACACGTACTAATAAAATTACAGTGCCAATAACAAAATGCAATCTGTCATTGTAATATTTATTGTGTGTAATAAAACCTGGAATCTATGAGTGTTACAAAAA
>JAYDZF010000013.1:19125945-19136860 GCA_034509105.1 Microcambeva barbata
GTAAATGAGCCAAGCACCTACTGATATACAGTCAGTTAGACTTACTAGTCTAACTAGTTCTTACAGCTGCTGAGATATCAAAAGTAATGTGCAAAAATCTGTTCGAATTGCAATATTGTGCAAAGATGGAAGTAATATAATCACAGTAGTGCAGTACTGGAGATAAAAAGAGAGTAAGGGGCTAAATACTGATGTCATTTCTTTGAAAATCTCTTAATAAATAGAGTTTTACAAAGTGCATTAACTTTTTGAAGAATCTCCATAAGTTAAGAAATGAAAAGAATTTGAATGAATTGATTTCTGATTTGGGGTTGTAGATCTCTCACCTGATCAGAGAATCGCTGCACAACCTGATCCCCAAACTCCTGGCTCTCAATCTCTTCACCATTTGAATGGCAGCTGGGGCTTGGCACCTCTATTCCATGACTTTCAAGAATTGCAGCCTCTGTGTAGGTCACAACATGGTTATGGGAGTAAAGGAAATATCTTCCCTCAGTTATAGAGATGATTGATTATAGAAAGCAAATGTAACAACATAGTAATAAAAACAAAATGTAGGGCCGATCTTTTTTCTCACAAACACGAATGTTGAGGATAAAGAAGATTTGAACCCTGAACTACCGTTGAACTACTCTGTGTCTGTTAAGTCAATGTACCTTTGGTCATTAGGTTTCTTTGACTTATTACAACAAATAATGAAAACTGAAAATGTTTTTCAACTTAAGGTCAGAAAATAATATTAATAAAAAGCAAATAAATAACGTATCCTAATTAAATGTCCTATAAACATGCAGGAATTTGCTTTAAAAAGCGCATTTGTCCTGAGAGGCAACAATCTGCACCCCCATCCCAGTCCTGACAGTCAAAAAAGGCAGAATCATTTTTTGTAGAGCACTGTTCCTCTTAAAACATTTAATACTTCTCCAGTTTTCACAACTTTCTTTATTTTAAAATTTTAGATTCATTACTATGACCTATTTTTACTGTTTTCTTTTTCAATAAACTCAATAGGAATATTGCTACATTTATTGTCATTGTACAAGTATGAGATAAAAGTGTGCTCTGCTTAGAAAATACAACATAAATATAAGGAACAGACGCTCATCTCCACGTGCCCAACTGTACCTTCTTCTATTGGATGTAAATAAGGACTGGGTGAAGTCAAACCGAGTTTTAAAACTGCAGGCTGGCCTACCTATGTTTGCACGTCTCTTCATCTCCTTCCTGCGGTTTGCGAACCAGTTGTACACTTTGAGTGCAGTGACTCTCTCAAATTCTGAAAGCTTGCAACCTACAACAGTATTTTCAAGAACAAGAAATTGTCAAACAAATCTTTTATTCAATCTATAAAAGTTCTCGACTAATGTAATTTTGTATCCACAATATAAAAACAAAGAACTACTAACCTGGTTTTTGGATAACTGAGTTGCAGGCATTAGCAATCTCCTCTCGTTTAGCTTCATCTGGGTACTGGTTCTCTATAAAGAAACTGAAGAAAGCAATAACGTCAGGACAGGAGTATCACAAACAAACTCTGACATTTAATTATTCATTTCTTCTATTTTCTTTATCATTTATTGCACAGAGCAGGAACACTTTCCGTGGAAAAAATAAGAGACCATTTCATTTTTTTAGTTTTGTTTTTTAGTTTTGCAATTGATGAGTTGTTGGACCAAAACAAGCAGTGTTGGGTTTTTTTTTCTATAAACTAGAATAATAATTGTAATAGAATAGAACACTACTACTCATTTAGTCAAACACAAACAGATATTGTAAATTTAAAAAAAATGTTAATTTTGAAGTGGTCCCTTATTTTTCCCCATGTATGTAGGCAGCCGCTGTATGAGCTTGAATCGTATAATCGGTCGTATTGTTAGTGGTCATCATTACAGTTGTGTTCAGAGGCCCTCTAGTGACAGACTATTAAATGCATGAGAATTAACCAACCACATTTACGTTTTCAAAATATTAACCCAAAATCTCAGTTTAGATTCTACAGGCAGATTCAGTCTGCTTTCATTGTCAGTTCCAGTACGCCTGTGTATTTGTGGTATGATTAACATTTCCCATGTTTGGTCAATGTAGTTCAGCAGTATAGAATCGATATATGACTTCACATAATAAGTTTTTTTGCTTGCAGTGGTGATGGGTTTGGCAATATTCTCCTCTGTAGTGTGGTTCTCATGCAATAATGTCTGAGGTTTTCAAAAGTCATGCACGTTTAAACAATGGTTTTAAGTCTTGCCCTGAAAGTACTTGATGTCTCAAGATTTATTTTTGATGTACAGCAGATGGATTGAAAATACACCCAAATGCTTTGCAGTCTTAAACAGAGAGTTGTTCTTTCTGAACTATGTGACTAAGCTAAGCCTTTAGTAAATCTCAATAATGCTGCCCTCACCGGTCAATGCAGCAAGTGTGTCCATGTAGGTGCTGTCGGTTCAACACTCATTTTTGTCAGTTATTTTCATCTTATTTGAACCATGTCTAGAGTTTTTTTTCACCTTTTTCACACATCCAGCCTCGGACAAATATGTTCCTAATTGACATAATTCACTGTAAAAAGACGAGCAGCCCATAACGAGTTTCAAATAGCACACCAAAAGCTTACCTCTCCATGATTGACTGGCATTCTTTCCTCCAGGTGAAGCGGCTGCCCCTCCTCAGTCTGAAAGGCCCACCCACAGCTGCCCTGTCTCCCTGGCAACCGGCAACTCTCCAATCAGGTTCCTCTTTCACCATCGACCGCATTGATAAAGTAGCACCTTAAGGCAAAAATAAGAGGAACATGAATGGGTCCAGTTGATATATATTAATGAATACATAAAAATGATGTATATGAATGTTGACTGGATATTTACTTCAGCAATAATAAGTGGGTAAATTTTTACATACTGCCATACCACAGTTGTTTCAAAGTTATACCCACAATACCAAAGCAAGCGTGGTAAAGTTGTTTTTACTACATTGCAGTAAACATGTTTCTGTATGCATATTGATACCTCCAGGAGTCATTTTCTGGGGCCAAGTAAACAGTATCATTCTTAAAATCTTAATTATCTATACATGATGAAATGCTGTATATTTGATGTACTCTTGAAAACAAAACAAACCACAGATCTATGTATAAAAACACACACACTAAAGACCATACTACCCCTTGAAACCACTCTAAAATCATTGTTGTACACATTTTTGGCCAAATTGCCGAACAGCCCTGGTGTGACTATCCCGCAGCATGCCGTTTACCTTGCTGGACCTGCTGTGCAGAGTACCAAGGGAGCAGGTGCATCAGTAGTTCTCTCTGTCTACTCCAGGGGGTGTCTGTCCTGCTCCTGGGGCCCTGAGCATGCTGGTTTTCACTCCATCTCAACCCTTCAAGCCATTCAGGCAATCAAAAAATTGTGTTAACTAAAGTTGCTTCCAGAGTCCAACAACGTCTCATTTATAGGCTTAGTTAAAGTGATCTGATGTTTGTAACCCGGGGAGTTCGTATGCAGAGACATGCTCCAAACTGCAGCATCTCAGTATTACAAGGTGACATGCTTTAAGCTTTGTTAGTACTGTTAGGTGTCACAAAGGCAATGGGAAAACCAGCAGGTTCCTGGCCCAGGATCAGAACTGAGACTTACAATGCACTAGTGAAGGGATAAAGCAAGAGAAAAGTCCCAGAGGGCTTCATCCAAACTCTGAATTAATGTATCAGCCCCTTAACCTCTGTCATGTTAACTCATTTAATGTGAGTAGATGGCTGTTTTGGCAGGATGACAAGCTTTCACGTACGTTTTCAAGACTATGCACATGTATATGCTTTGCCAAACCAAACATTAACCCAATAGTATGAATAAAAGGAAATCAATTTCATTAGTGAAAAGACTTTTTATAGGACTGTTTTAGAAACCATACTCTCTAGATTTAAAAGCCCCCAAGGATTATGTAAAGCATGTGGAAAATAAGCATGGAAGTGTGAGTGTAACATCATACATACAAACTCATAAACAATAGCTTGGTTCCTTCCAAAAAATGAATGACAGGAGGGGTTCCACTGAAATGTATCCATTGACTGTGTGCATGTGTGGCATCCACAGCGTCGATAGTCTATAGACAATCATGTATTGTTCTTTTACATTTACAGCATCTATCCAAAGTGACTTACAGTATACAGTCTGAGCAATAAGAGTTAAGGGCCTTGCTCAAGGACCCGACAGCAGCAACCTGTCAGAGGCGAAAACTAGTCCTGTACCCTAACCGCTAAGTGACAGTTAATTAGTAAAGCTTCACAAAATGTTCAACAGATTACTTCAATCATGTGTATCCATACCCTCAGCTATATATCAGCCAATCACTGTGGAGGAAGGTAAAGATTTAAGACCTTAATACATTGGTAGCCTAGTGGAGAAAGCATTGGACTATCAATCAAAAAAGTTATGGCCCGTGCTCCCCAGAGAAAAAAATTATATTGTTGTACTGTAAACCTGTGTGTGTAGAAATGACAAATAGCCCACTGATATGTTGAAACGTAGCATGAAGCAGCTCTAAATGTTCTGTCCTAACTTGAAAGTTAAGCTCCTGTACTTCTCAGTTCACCTGTGCTCACCTGGGCTGTTGCGCTCTAAAAGGTACCAGCGATAGAAAGTCCTGCGCTTGGAGTCACTCATCTCCAGGCCTTGTTGCAGTAGCCACTGAGAAATGTAGCTTTGACTGATACCTACAAAATTGAATGTGTGAATGAAGCATTTCTGGCAGACTTCTTACAAAACCTAACTGAATACATACTTTTATATTCAACATATATACTTTTTCTCTAATGAAATGAATAAAATAAAAGCTGTGCTGAGTACCTGTGACTTGCCCAACAATAGCCTGAGAAATCCTTCTGTTATTGAGAAAAGCCTTGATCTCCTCCTTCACCAGGTTACTGTCCCTCCTAAAAACCCAACACAGCTATGCATCAGCATAACACACACATACTAGCACTTGCAATAAAATGTCCAATCCCATCAAGTCAAGTCCAATAAAATGTGTTCGTGTAGCATATAGCATTGTCTCAAAGTAACTTAACAGAATCGATGACCAACACCAATGTTCAACACCATGGCAAAACTACATTTGGACTGTTTTTAGCCACTACACAGAGCAGTGATAATCTACTAGTACAACAGTACAGACATGCAAAATGATCAACCCACATAATATAATTTCTGTACATAAATAGCTCTGAGAAATCAGTTCCCATAGGATATTTTCTTCCATAGAAACCTGACAAAAATAGGCTGCACTGATCTGGTGTGAAAGGGCTTGCATATATTAAGAAGTGCTGCAATATTCTGTATTTGTTATTCATTTACATTTTCAGCATTTAGTAGACGCCTTAATCCAAAGCGACTTACAGTTAAGTTACAGTATACAGCCTGAGCTGTGAGGGTTAAGGGCCCAACAGCATCAACCCAGCAGTGGTGAGGTTTGAATTAGCGTCCTTCTGATTACTAGTCCTGTACCTTAACCACTAGGCTACCATTATTCAGGGGCTACTACTAAAACATACAGCCAAAACTGTTTGGGCAAAAAACACTAAAAAATAGCTGGTTTGATAACAAAATAAGTATTTGAAATCATTTTGAGGACAGGAAAAGCATTTAATTTTCATTTGAAAAACTAAAAAAGAAGCGTGTACGGCTGTTTATCAAAACGTTTCTGCACTTCTAATTAAAGAATTTCAGAAACAAATTGAATCACTTTTGTACATAAAGAATTTCCTTTTGTACACGACCAATTCCTCTTATCGGCCTCACTGTTTTCATCCAAAATATAAAGATCAGAATCAGCTTTATTTGCCAGGTATGTTTACACACACAAAGAATTTAGTTATGCTGTTCTAAATGCATGTTCTGCCATTATTAGATTATTTTTGTAAAATAAATGACTACATGAGCTTTCAAATATCTTTAAAACCACTTTACCACCCAAGCTCATATGATCCATTGCTGTTAGTTTACTCAAGGACACTTCCTGGCTTTGTGTACAATTATACTCCTTCTTTCAGTAGACTATCGGCAAAACTATCAGATACCTCATGTACTCCTCCACCTTCTCCTCCAGATCCCACTCCTCTTCAGGCAGGTCATAAGCAAATGCCCTCTGAACCCCACCATGTGGGTACAATGGTGGGGATGAGGCATCGTAGCTGTTGCTGGGTGACAGTGCAGCATCAAGAACAGGGGTCTGGGTGGTAGCTGATGTGAGAGAGGAAGAAGAGGAAGATGAGGAGGAGGGTGCAGCTGGAGCTGCAGAGGTAGGTGCCCTGGCTGGTGCTGAGTGATTGTCACAGAAAGGTGCACGATGCTCTGGATCCAGTCTCTCCAGAGACTCCAACGCCTGGAGGATCTGAGGTTTGGTCAAGCCAGACAATCGAAGTCGCTGAAGCAGGTCGATCTGCTCAATTGTGTAGCGTGGCTCCACATCACAACACTCCATCCTGGCATCTGCAAGAAGAGCCATGGGTCATGCTACAGCAGCTAAAAGTGGATCTGAGCCTCACCTATACCTTAATAATGTGGATATTTGGTACAATAACTATTCTAATAATGTCATATAACCAAAAGAAGCATCTCCATTTAATATCCTGAGAAGCTTAATCTGTCTCTAGTTAATATGCCTTAAAACACATTTCTATATAACATAGCCAAAAGGTCATCTCTAATTAACATGCTAAAAAGCATTACTTTTTAAAAACCTAAAAAAATCAGCTAGGGACCATAAATAAAACCTAAAATTTGCATCCTGAAAAACACATATTTTAAACATGAACCTTTAAAAATGCATATTAAGTAATTGCCTTCAACACATCCTTATTTAACACGCCATAAAGCATTAATATTTAATATCCCTGAAACGTATCTCTATACAATATGTCTTAAATTCCAAAAACCCCTATTCATTCTGGCTTAAACACAAGCTTATTTAATATGCCTAAAGATACATTTTATATGCCTAATGATACATTCCTAGTAAATGAATAGTAAATAAATAATAAAATAGCTCTATTTGACAAATGCAATTAAAAAATCTCCAAAAGCTTCAAAATATTAAATGTACCCTTCATTTCTTAACCAGTCCCTACTATCCTTTTCACTTGCCATCGTTCTTCTCGGAATAAACAAGCCCCTAGATTAAAATATTGTTAAATTGTGGCTGTTTATGTGAACAGTGCCCCCTTTGATATTCCGTCCACATGCACTAGATGGCAGAGAATAGTTAAATAGTGTTTCTGCCCTGCAAACCTCACCAAAACAAGCACAGTCATTCAATATTACTAATAAGGAATTTCTGTAACAAACTATATTAATATCAATAGTAATTATTATTACGTAAAGTCAATTCTTGACCCAACGCACACACACACACACACACACTAAAATAAAGTATATGGTTGAAAATATTTTGGGAAAGGCACTTTCCTGTTTCAGAATGACTGTGCCCACACTTTTGGAATAGAATAGGAACATCCACTCTGAGCCAGTGCAGTGCCCTTGCAAATGTTCAGACAAACTACCCAGTTTGTCTGAATACTGATGGCTTGGATAGGTAAAGGGGTGAGTGTTTAATGCCCTCAGTTTCAAGGGCTGTCAAGCAAGCTCATCGTATCCCATGTTATTTATTTGACTCTCGATTGAGCAATTTTGTGTATCTTGAAAGAAACACTGTTAAAGAAACACTTATCACAGTGACATGTCTCAAACCTGTCTGAAAGCAACACTTGACATGCGCAGTTTTACCTAAGAGCTGCGGGGACATGCGACCCGTGGGGAGCGGCTCTGCGCGCGGAGCCACAGCACGGAGACTCCACTGGCGCATGTTGATCCACTGAGCACGGGCTCGAGGACACGCCTGCCAAATATAAAATAGCATAAATCAGCCCTGACAACTTTATCCATGCTGCACAAGTCCAACGCAGTACATTCCGAAACGGAACTAAAATGTACAAGCATGTCTCTAAAGCTGTGTTTCTGCAGCTGCTGCAGTTCTCGAGCAGTTAGCTTGTAGCGGCTGGGTTAGCTTTAGCAGGCGGGCTAGCGCCTTGGCACGGGACTTTCTGTTTTGGTGCCCGTTTAATCTCTTAGCGAGGTTCAATAAATAACCTGGGGCAGCTCCAAATCACAGCAGCACGCATGCAAGGCCGCGTACATTCCTTCCTTTATGGTGTCTAATGCAAACAAGCAAGTACACATTTTAAACAAGGATTACACTAAGTATGAAGTAGAAACGGCTGCTGGACTGATTATATGAATCGCTAAAGGCGTAAAATAACTGTTGTTGGCGCTAGCAATGTGTGCTAAAGAAGCGCTGCCTTACCTCGCCGTGCTGCTGGATTCTGCAGCCGGGCGACTCTATTCTTCCCGGGGTACAGCTGTGCCCTGTCGGCTCTGCTCCGACTCCGAGTCGCTGCACTTGGCTAATGAAGGTGATCCGGTGTTAAAGGGTCACATTGTCCTGGGATGCTGCAGTACTGTAATCGTGTTTGTACTCTGCCAGCCGCCTGTACGCTCTCTGACCTCTTACTTCCACTCTGCTCGATTCCAAAAAATAAGAGTCGAGTCTGAGTCAGATTCAAAGTCGATTCTAGTGCTCGATTACAAAACATGCCAGAATGTGTAGTGTTGTTAAATAATTAAAAAATAATAATACACTGAGTAGGACGTTTATTAACATTTAAAAATACGAATTGACACCACAGATTAAACTAACAAGATGTTCTTGTTCTCAACACACTTACACAGATATACTAAAAAGACTTGTTTTAGCACGGCTTTAAACTGATGTAACATCTACAGATCAAATTGTACATCCCTGGACCAAACATACACAGCTATAGAAAAAGTCTCATTGTAAACCTCAGAGACGAGTATATCCCAGGTCTCCCATACTCTGAAGCGATCTGTAGCAAAATATTTATAATACAATTCTATGGTCCCCAAGTTCAATGGACTTCATTATTTTTAATTTGGCTATTAATGTGTGAGAGATTGTAATTGCCTCGTGTGGAAATTTTTTTTATGTTTAATTGACAACTTTGCTCCTATGGTGGTAATGAGTGAATGCATGCTTGTGTGTGAATGTCTGTGTTTCACTACAAAAAATAAAAGTGTGTTTTAATGTATTCCAAAAGATTTGGGCTTGTTCTCTCTCCCTCTCTCTCCCTCCCTCTCTTTCACTTTTTGTCTCGCGCAATGTTTGCTGAGTTGAGTCACATAATAGCTTAAGAAAGTGGCACACCTCAGGCAGTTGTACATTCACCGTGTGTTAAGTGCCTAGAGGATTTTAAAACCTTGTTCATTTATACTTAAAAATGAACTGGGCATTTCTTCAGGGCCTTGTTAGTGGTGTTAATAAATACTCGACAGCCTTTGGTCGCATTTGGCTGTCGGTAGTGTTCATTTTCCGTCTACTTGTACTGCTGGTGGCTGCAGAGAAGGTGTGGGGTGACGAGCAAAAGGACTTTGACTGCAACACCCGAGAGCCAGGCTGCCACAATGTCTGCTATGACCATTTTTTCCCTGTGTCTCACTCTCGTCTATGGGCACTACAGCTTATCTTTGTTACCTGCCCTTCTCTTCTGGTGGTTCTGCATGTGGCATATAGGGACGATCGTGAGAGAAAGCACCAACTAAAGTATGGAGAGGGTTGTAGCCATCTCTACAAAGACACCCGTAAGAAACGAGGAGGACTTTGGTGGACTTATCTGTTCAGTCTCATATTCAAAATGGCAGTGGACGCCATCTTCATTTTTCTTGTGTTCTACATTTATGAGGCAAACTTATTTCCTTTGCTGGTGAGATGTCGTGAAGCTCCGTGCCCTCAAGTGACAGACTGCTACATCGCTCGGCCTACAGAAAAGCGTATCTTCACCATCTTTTTGGTGGTGGTTAGCTTGGTCTGCATCCTATTGACACTGTGTGAGATATTTTACCTTATTTGCAAGCGGTGCCATGAATGTGTTGTCTCCCACAAAAGTAACAAACATGACAGACAGATTGTAACTATCTCATCTCTGGCTAGCAAACATAATCAAGATAACATGCACGAAGCTGCTTTATTAGATCAAGCTATTTCTCATTTACCAGCAAAGGACATCAGTGCTCCGGCTTACAGATGAGCCAAAGTTCCAACTGTGTGTACCAACTGGCAAGAACTGAATTTATTGCTTTTAACATCTACTGCAGAAATTGTAAACAAATTTTTCTAATGAGAACATTTATGTAAGTAAAACATTTATGTAATCAGACACTTTAAAATGTGTTCTATTATGTTCATTGAATTTCTTGAGTGTTTATTGTTTTCAATGTAATTATAAAATAAATGCATACATAAACTGATTTATTTTAAATGTGTTTTACTCAAATTATACTTATTACACTGTATTCACTTTTCATCCTTCTTGCATGCATTGATCCGTTCGACTAGAACTTGCATAAAAAAAATTTCTCTTTGAACACAGAAGTCATTTTCTTCTCAGTAGCAAATAAAGTGATCTCTCTAAAGATGTGTCATTTTTACATTCATATTTAATTTAATGTATTCTTTAAGACATAGATATTGTTGGAAAGCTCACAATTAGCTCAGAAAATGTTTGGATTTATAATTAATATATAAAATGAAATTGAATTTTGAAACATTGAATTAGCAAAACAAAAATAAAAGATCCATAATGGAACCACTTCAATAAAAAGATTGCAAAATGTAGGATATATTAAAATATCATATCAGGAACCCAATTTTTGTTTGGGTGAAGAGACAATAAAAAAATTGTTGAATTGTTTTTATTAATCTAATTCTTGAACAGAAACATTTAGAATTTCATACCTGCAATACACCTCAGAAAACACTAAATCTAGTCAGATGTAAAACACTACATCAA
>JAYDZF010000013.1:19215826-19232761 GCA_034509105.1 Microcambeva barbata
AACATGAGCATGATTGTAGGTCACCAGTACAATGTCAAAAAGCTCTTCACTTTCAGGATACAGCTCTCGTAATCGTGCATTTACTGTCTCCAGGGCCTACAATATACACATATAGCCAGTTACTATATAAAGTTAGACAACATGCCCTCTTTTAAATGAGGTATTTAAACATCGTAATAAAGTGCCTTACATTATCTGATAATAGTTTTAGTTAGAATCACAGATTATCTTTCTTTCCTTACAAATCAGATACAAATGGTAGGTTTCCATTTTGTTATATAATATAGACACAAAGTTGTCTTTCAGATGGATCTTTCAATACTTTTCCATAAAAC
The DNA here is from genome assembly GCA_034509105.1 of Microcambeva barbata. Lineage (NCBI taxonomy): Eukaryota > Metazoa > Chordata > Actinopteri > Siluriformes > Trichomycteridae > Microcambeva > Microcambeva barbata. The sequence continues at coordinate 19,216,162 of JAYDZF010000013.1, forward strand.
GTTTCCACACTTCTTGTTAGAAAGAAAAACAAAATAAAATACTTTGAACTATTGTGATACTTAAATAATGTATTTGAAACGAATTAAGCGATGAATTAACATACATTTTCAAGGACCACCCCCCAGTTAATAATGTTTTACTTTGGGGTTTATAATATCAGCTACAATTACATGTGTATATAATGAGTATGTGTCAGGATTTACCTTTACAAATGGAAATGCAGGTCCAGGAGCAAAAGGCTCGTTCTCATGTTCCACCTGGTACTGAAGATATTCTTCCACTCCTTTCTCTTCATACACCTTTTGCTCTTTCTCTGTGCGAAACAGCACCCGAGATGATACAGCTATTGTGACTGCATTCTCTGGCTTTGGCTGGTAAGAAAAGCAAGTTGAGTCAAAGCTTGTAAACATTCTTCACACTAAATTGATGTTGTTTAGATTTCCAACAACAGCATATAATAAAATGCAAACTTTACATTTCTTACTTTTTTAAGAACATTATAAATGTGGTCTCCCATTAACAGAACCTAAAACATTTTTATGTGGCTTTCCTTTTTTCTTTGGCCACATTGTTTATTTGTTCTTATTCCCATTTTTTCTGTGACACTTTGTTTGTGGTTCATTTTCAGTTCCAAACCACAAATGAACAAGACAACACATGCCGTGAGTCACGTCTCAGCTGAATGCCTAATGCTAATAATGCCATGGCTACCAGAAAAGAAAGGTTGGCTGGTGAAAGTGATACTGCCACATGACAACAGAACAGTTAGTGCCTGGTCCCTAGTCAGTGTATTCCAGTGGACAGGATATATGAAACTCGTAGGCCATGTCTGTGAACCACACACAGGTGCTCCTCCCCCAGGATCACATTGAAGAAAGTGGAGACTAGCTAGGTATTCATAACGCAATATCCTACATCACATCTACTTAGGGAAACTGCCGGGTTGATAAAGGGTCAAGCATGGCTTGGTGTAAAGTTACTGTGGTCATAACGACTGAACACAGATTGCCAAGTTTTAATAGGTTGGGTAAGTATGATACCATGAAACACTGCTGAGCAGTGGCAAGCTCAGCATAAATTAAATGACAAGATACATATATACACTTGAACTTAAAATATCAAAAATATCATTACATTTCTTGTAAAGAAAATGGACACTTGACAGAGCTTATTCTTATTAAGTAATGGGGACAGAAGTAACCACTAGGCTATGGCTTGATGCGATTCCCAAATAATTTTGGCACATTTATGTTATAATCCTAAGTGGGTTTTTTTGACTTCAGGTCTGATGGGAGATCATCAACGTATACTGAACTTTTTCTTGCATATAAAATCCTTTCAGATTGTATGAAGCATTATGACAGTGAAATTAGCTAATAATAATAAGTCTTGTCATTCAAAGTCATTCAAATGATGTTTGATTCACAATCATCCCAAGCCAAACTCTGATAGGCTAAATTCTTTGTGTGATCTTTGTCTTGAATTTGAATGTTGCAACAGAAAGGAAGACCAAATAATGTTGTTTTCTTGAACTAGAACTGTTCTGTTTTTCAGGACTCAATTTTCATCAAGATTCCTGCTTTTATTTATGTATTCATTTATCTATTTATTTATTTGCTGAGTGGCGTAAAAACAGGAGTAGCTTTCTGATTTTACAGTTTATCTGTGTGAGGTTTTGAAACTTCAATGTCTGCTTAACATCTTCAAAAAGAGTTATATTACCATATCCTTACTTTATTTTTTAAGTTTTGAAAACTTTAACACTGTACCAATACCTACTATTTTGCAATAATGTGTTGATAAAGTGCTAAATACCAGATGTAGAACTAGCATTGTTCAATCCCATTAACAATACTTACAAAGAAAATGCCTCCTTCAACCTTCCTCACTCGTCTCACTGGTCCCTTTATAAAAGCACATTTCATGTCAGTATTTACAAAATAAAAGTATTAAAATCAAAACGTTATGTTTGTTAGTGTATTAAACATTAGTACATTATCTTCTTCATAGAGTTGTGAGCAATCTCAAGGTAATAATGACAAATTATAGTTGATTTAGACAGTAATTTAACAAGAGAAAACAATACAGTTACCCCCCAACTTTCACAGAGGAATCAGTTCCAGTGAATCAGTGAGCCCAGAAGTGTCAGAACTTATTTACATGGGGAGGGGGTCTAGGGGTCTTCTCCTGGAACATCTTGAATGAATTAGATGCCGTTTCCTGCATTCTGGTGTCTTTGTAACAGGTTGTTAAGCACCTAATTTTACTAACAAAGTGGACTTAATTTAATGACAATTTTAGTATTCGACTAATCCTGGAATACTTTTTCAGCATTGTGTTTTTACACACAGTAGAATTTGTCCTCCTCATTTTAACCCAATGTGTGCAGTTAGGCATTGTATTGATTTGATCTATTTAAACCCCCAGTTCCAGTTCAAGCTTTATGAGACATGGGTAAATGTTCTATCAGATCTCTATATTATCTTTGCTAAGATTTATAGCACAAACTTTTAAATGTACTGCAATTAGCCAATGGCTTAGTATTGTAGCAGTTCTAATTCAAATTATGAACGATATTGAGAGGCTAAGTTTACTTACAAGAAAGCTGGGTTAAGAATAGTTTATTTTTCAGGCACATTTTGCTCCTATATATGTAAAATACAATAAGTTTATGCTACAGTAAAATCTTCACCTGATTGTACAATTGTTTGCAAGTTTAAATATTGGCAGCTGGCGGAGAATCAAGTGAGCATATTTGCTGCTTCTTTTTAGATAGGATGATTTCTTTAATGTCAGTAGAGCAGTAGTTAAAATAAAATCAGCATTTGTAAGTTGACATTCAAAAAGATTGCATGTCTAGCACTTCACATCAGCTATGTCTAGGTTAACTCTGGTATACAATTTTTAATTACATGAAATAAAAAAATATATAAAGAAACTAATTTGTTGTTTTGCAGGCAGATGTTTACATGAAAGTAAGATCTGAGACATTATAATTAAACCTGGTTTTAAAAGGTACTACGAGTTTTTACGAGCTTATAAAATATCTAATTTATTGGTTATTTGGATTTATAGCATAAGCATAATTGCTTTTAAGTACCACTACTTCAATAAGGTTTTCGCTTATTTACTTGACAATCAGGTTTTTGCATTGTCACTGTGGCCAGATGAAGAAAGCTCAATAATTAAGTAAATGTTTTCCTTATCATTAAAGTTTGACTAAATCTGTGTTCACTATACTTCACTCTTTCTGCCATATTTGTCATATTTCTCAAAATTAGTACCCCATATTACTACTGAGCTAAGCCAGGAGAATTTATGGCTTATGGATTTCTTTGGTGTTGCTAATACATTGACAGGCCAACTAAAAGAAAAGGGCATTGCAGCTGTGTAAAGTGGGAAACGTGTTTATTAATAGAACAGGGAAAGGCCATCAACTGTGTAGCCAGAAAAGAATGGCAAAGTGTAGAGATGAAGATGACATGGATAGTGCAGTGTTGCCCAACCAGCTGTTTACTTTATATAGTAACACACAGTATTATTCAGCACATAAACACCTGTCCTTCACAAACCAGTCAACATTATTTGATCAATCCAATCTATTTTAACATGTTTTCTCTTCTGTGGAAGAATGAAATAATAATAATAATTCATACTGTATATTATTACCTGTTATGGTTCTACAACCCACACAATTACATTTACATTTACATTTATGGCATTTAGCAGACGCTCTTATCCAGAGCGACTTACATGTCATAATCACATGAGTGTTACTGCAATACTAAGAATGGTCTACCACCAAATGTGCAACCCCAGATCAGAAAAAGTTGGGACAGTACAAAAAAGCTGCTTGATGTCAATGCTACCTTGTCGGGGCTATTTCATTATAAACATGATCCATCATTTCAGGTTTCAAAGATGGCCAGATACAAAAATGATGAAACATTAAACAAATTAAAATGCTTTTATTACATTTTACTTTATGCCCAGCTTTTTTGGAAATGGCTTTGCATTTTAAGAATTTTAGGTGATCCTAATTGGGAGCAGCCAAAAGGATTCACTTGAAGCAGAATACTTCAGGAGTAGTTTCATGTCTTTCATGTCTAAGAAAACAAGAATAGAAATCAATCTGTAATTTCAGTCAGAGGCTGATGCTAAACACTGATCTTATGTTATGTTCAAACTTTTGCACATTGTGATTGTTTTGATAATTAGGTAATTAACAAAAAATATTGGTTTACTGCAGATGGTGATTGAAAATTAACTGAAATGTTAATTGTCAAGTTATTTTTTTAATATTACATTAGTCTTCCTTTTACACAGTATTCATGCATTCATACTTCCAAGTAGCATATTAATACCCTAAACACAGCAATACAGCACTTGATATAAGCAATGGCCCATGTGATGTGTAACAGCACCTGCTCAGATAGATTTATCCATCTACTTTTAGCTCTGTTATTTACCAGCCATCTCTCAATCACTCATACACTCAATCCTTTGTTTTCCCATCTCTGTTATGCTTGGTTTTGTCTGTCTGTTTTGTTTTTTATAATTAATGACACAAAGAACTAAATAACAAGAGACCAAAAGATGAAGGGCAATGGAGTGCAATGCCTGTTTATCATCCACTGAATGCTTCAATCACCATCATGCAGGAGTTAATTTGCTGTCAAGGCAACACATCTAATTAACTAACCATTAGCAAAATGCATGAGATTTCAAACTCTTGGTACCAGCCACAGAGCTCATTCCAAATGTCCAATTCTGTTATAGAACTAGTGGTGTTTGTTACTCTGTACCATATCAAATAGCAACACCAAGAAGACGCCAAATGAAGAGCACACAACTCACTGTTTTGCTTAGTCATTTCTTGAATGAAAAGCAATAGTTTTTTGTGTATTATTTTATATATTTGTCTAATACTATCTAATGTACCTTTTTGTCAGCATTTGTGTTGATATTATATTGGTTTTTCAAAGCAATTCTTAAATACTGAGTTTGACTGAGAAGCCTCGGCCAGTCAAGATTTTAAGATTTTTTTGTTAAAGAGATCAAATGCACAGAATAAACAGCTTATGTGCTGACCACATGTGCAATGTAAACAGCTGATATGCTATTTGACTGTTATTCAAGGAAAAGGCAGGCAAACCAATATCAGATGAGTTACAGTTCATTAGAAAGCCCCCTGCCGAAATGAAATAAGCTCATATTTTTACAAAGGGGAGGGAAAGGCAGGTAAACTTACTGATTTGGGCTTCTTGGTGGAGCCAACACTATCACAGAAACCCTCGCTCTCATCCCAAGAGGCTTTGCTGTCGCCGTTTGAGCCTGGAGAAGAGCTGTGGGACTTGGGGTCCTGGTCCTTAATGACCTGCACAGGGTCAAAACTCATTCTTTTCTACTGCACTCATTAACCACTTATCCACTGGTACCTTGGTCACACTACACTGCTCTTCTCACACACCCTCATCAATACACACAGTTCTCCTCTGTGTATGGCCCAATCATAGACATGTGGTGTTGTCAGTCCTTGAACACTGCGGCTGTGTGTAATGGATTTACTGGCTTGTCACTGACTCACTTGCTGCTATTTGTGCTCCGTGTCCTCTCCTCTCTGACGCGGTCCCTGCAATCTGCCGCCTGTGTCGTGTTTAATTCCACCCTCTGGGTCTTCCCCTCCCTCTGACGCTTACAACCACTCAATACCCCATCAAGATTCACTACAATTCGCTCTGCCAATCCTCATCTACACAGGCAGGCAACACAGTTAACATTAATACACAAATTAAGAGTGTACTAGCTATCCTTTTTACCTTGGTTAGACTTGCAGGGAATCTGGAGTCTATCCACATAGCATTGCATGAAAGGCAGAATTCCAGCCAGAACAGGATGCCAGTCCATAGCAATACCACATGCATTTAAAACAGTTTCTGAGAGGTGGAAGGAATGGACTCTAATTAGAACGATGACATCCTGCTTAACCCAAATATATGCTTACCCCATGTTTGGTACACACAAAATGTGTTTGATTGCTTTACAATCTATGAGCCTTACAAAGAGCAGGTTTCATGCACTCTAGTGTCTAGTGTCTAGTGTGAAACTAAGGCGGACAGACAGTTTGTTGTTTGTTTATATGTTCATTCATGACAGGCATAGATTCATCTGTTCACAAGGTATAGTCATGGGAAATGTTGTATTTAAAATTCACCAAGCTTGCATGTTTTTGGACTGTGGGAGGAAACCGGAGCAACCAAAGGAAACCCGCACAAACACGTGGAGACCCCTGGACCGCCCAACATGGGGTTCAAACAGGACCTTCTTGCTGTGAGATGACAGTGCTGACCCCTAAGCAACTGAGTTTTCCAAGATTCAAAATTAATCAAATCAAAAAAGAAAGAAATTCCTTTTTACCCTTGATAGTGCTTTTTGTTAAATGTAAACATATTGACGTAAAAGAGCTATCCAACATCAGTCTCTTTAGTACAGTTAGTACAGTACTCAAGAAATTCTCAAGATACATTGTTTATTCATGGGGAAAGTATAACTCAATATATGTTCTAGAAGTACTTTAATATTTAAATTACATTTTTTACATTTAAGTGTGGGGAATTCCAGGTTTTTAACACGTCTAGCCACATTCTATACACCTGAGTCAATACAGCTATTTTCTTTATCACAAACAGACAGAATGTGTTTCAAACACTTGATAAATGTTTTAACACTACATCTTACATTGCACTGGTTGATCAGAATGGATCATTATTATTAAATTGATGTGATGGTGTGGCTGCATTTGTATGTTTGTTTCTTTAAATGTTTATTTTCACCTAATTGTGCTTGGGCAATCATCAACCTTTTGTAGCTTGAGGTCAGCATATTCATTTGGGTTGTTAGATCTTTACAAGATACAGATGCTAGTGTGGCAGAGAAAACTCCTTTGAGCACTGAAGTTTTTGATTTTGAGTGTTTGTGATTCGCACCTTGCCACCAAGGTGCCAGGACAGAGCTTGATTTAGTAACTGAACCATGCTGCTAATCTATAAAGCAGGTGGACTTGTTAGACATAGCATCCCTATGTGTTTTTGCCTTTTAAACCTAAAAAACAGGCATTTGGAAAGACAAGTGTACAGGCTTTCAAATTTCTTGAAATGTCTTCTATTGAACAAACCTAATTACTGGATAACAATCAGTGAAATAATCATTATAATCATGTATAATTAAGCTCATATTTTACTGGCATCAAACAAAATCAATATCATTTGCAACATAAGGACCCAATTGTTACGGCATGGGGGTGTGGTGCTCCAGGTTTATTGATAGTGGATGAAAGGAACTTTTGATTTAACCAGGAAAATACTGACTGACATGCACTTGAACATTGATGGTGTGAGGGCTGGATTTGAACCGGCAACCTTGTGCACCAAGGAGCAGTGCTCAATTGGGAGAGCAGAAAAAGGCCAAAAACGTCAAACAAAAGAAACGTGTTAAAAGATATTAATAAATTAAAAAACTATTCTTAAATAATTAATACAACTTAAGTAAAGTGAGCTGATCCCTTTAAGTTCAACTCACCCTTTAAAAACTAAATCTTTGCTTTACTTTAATAGAGTAGGGTTATAACTTCAGGTAAACTGTTCCTTTTGTGTTTTTATATTCTTACAATCCCTTTATTTCTTCCTTCTTTGCTTTCTTATAATTTCTTCCTTTAAAGTTACTCATTTATATATTTCTTTCCTTTCTATTTTTCTTTAATACATATACCGACCATTCCTAATACCATACCATCTGCATCTCTACAAAGAAGCAGCACTGAACAAAAGTTTGAGTGAGCTTTTTATGCAGAGCCCAGCAGGTGTGTCTAATTAGCCAAACCAGGCTTAATTAGCACCTGGGCTTCTGGGAAACGGAGTACTGAGATCTGCTCTCAGCTGCTCTCCTTCTGCACCACCCAGCCCCCCTGCTGGTAACTGGCTGTGTGAACCAACCTCTTACACTAATCAAAATAAATCTCTTAATTTAGACTGCAATTATGGTGGCGCTCCTTTTAACCTCCTGCCATATTGTTATGAAGGACAAGCCTTGTCAAAAGTTTTTATTTCCTCAAAAGTGGTACTGAGGCTGACTACAATGACTACTTACTAACTTTATTCTATTCTTTCTGTCATTTTGTCTCCTAACCTGTTTTTCTTGAGCAGATGTTGTCTGCAGTCTGTGGGCCAACAGCAAATAGAAACATGCACGTGTGAGATTTTTGTCTTTACTGCATAGTCTCTCTATTATTATACATCAATTACTGTTACAAAAAAATCAAGAGGCTTGTTTTGGCCACTGTTCATGCTAATGAATGAAAAGCTTGAGAAATGCTGCAAGAGCATCATTGTGGTATGACAAAACCCTGTGATCAGTTGCTAAGCTACACAACAACTGCAGCATGAATCTGCTTGTGACTGGGTGCTGTGATCTAGCTATGCCCGCCTGGGGCACCGAACATCTTTAACCCATCCTTTCTATTAGCCCCTATCAGGCATAGTTAAGGATTGTGGAATCCAAATTTATAAAACTACACACACCATTATAAGAAGAAATGTGTAACATAAACCTTTGATGTTATCAAATGTTTACATGCTTTTTTTCAATTTTTAAATGATTGTATTATTTAATAAAATAAATTTATCTCAGAAATAAAACTGGTCATGTTTATGGGCCTTTGATGTTATCAAAGGACTGTGACTTTCACAAGTCACAAGTGAAGTGCGCTTAAGACATTAAAAAAACCTAAAATGATGTTTGGGCAATTCATTTTTGATCCATTCAATCACCTTCATAAAATTGCCCATATATGTATAAGATAGTATATGGTAACTTACAAAATTACTAGCACTAGCTGACTCTACCAGCAATCGAACATCCATATGCACATTCCTATAAAATGTCTAAAATGTCTTTGTCCTGGCGTGTTGAAAAGCTCTGTCTGATTAGATCTCTGGAACCGGCAGTAGCTTAATACTTTTTTCTTTACAGTCCTTATCACATTTTGACAGTAAATTGTCTAATGTGGAGAATGTTCCAAAACACGTTTGCCGGGTGCTTTTGTTATGTGGCTTTGGGACTTTTATTTTGTTGTTTTTAGCTAAGTAACGGTAGTGTAATTCACAGAGTGAAAGCCGATGAAAAGCGAACCCTAGAATTCTTCAATAGAAACGAGTCATGGTTTCTAAACATATTTAACGTTTTAGTTTAGGTAATAGTGAAGAAAAACGAAATAGTAGTTGTTTTATTTACTTACTCCACGCGCAATGGAACAGCCGGTGACTAAAACGTAAGAATTGTTAGCATGCTAACAGCTAATAGTTGTAATGTTTACAGGCCTCGTCATAGAATAGAACATCATACGACTTATTAACATACGCGTCCAGTTAGCAACATGCTAACTGTATACTATCTGACGTTCCTGCTTATCCGCTGTAAAGTTAATAAAATTATGAAGTCGTGATGAATTTTGTATAACATAAATTGTAATAATGCCTTTTGTGTGTTGACAGAAAACTGAAGAAGCTCAGTGAAGACTCCCTCACCAAGCAACCAGAAGAAGTCTTTGATGTTTTGGAAAAACTTGGTGAAGGGTAATGTACATTTTATTTATACTTAATAACTATTTTAGCGAATTATCTTTATCTGATGCATGTGTATACGTAGGGGTTAAAGCTAAACTGTCCTACACTTATCGGCACATTAACACAACACGTCAAAATGTAATTAAACATTTGCTTTATTTGAAGTGAAAATTCCAATACTGCTGGAACAACATGAAAAATATATAGCTAATACATACACAGCTGTTAATAAACTAAAACGCCATAGCAGAATACATCCAGTGATTACACACTGTGACCTTAATGTCATGTAATATCCATAAAGCTGAAAAAAATCAGTATGAAAATGTATCTGTTGCCTTTGAATTTGATTTCAGTTTTTATTTTTGAATTATCATAATTACTGAATTTGTTAGCAAGTATTGTAATATTCCACACAGAACAGTAAGTCATCATCATTATAAATTTAGTATATAGTGGAAGTGTGATGACATCTCATGAGAATATTCAAAGGCCAAAACCTCAAAGTGCTTTGTGAATCTCAATGGATCCTTGTTTTGCATTTGTGCGTTAAAATATGAATTTTGGTGTTTAAATAAACACAACTGACAGAACTAAATTGTGTACATACATGCATAGTATGTCAGAATACTTTTACAGTTAAATAATCTAATGTATTATTTATAGTATTAATGTGTGTGATACTAAAATATGTTTATTAATGCTGTTATCCCAAGAAACTAAGAAATGTATAAAGAAATCCAGTTCAAAACGAGAGATTTTGTTGCTATTGTGAAAAGATATTAAACTACGATCTACATAATTTGGGATTTGATCCTCTGTATTCAGGGTCGATTCCATCTTCTGAAGAGACACCTTGTCTTCATGAGCCACTAAGGACTGACTTATTTGCTTTATAAATGCATTGAAATAGGTGCTTGAATGAACCTCGAAGCATGCACCAGGATTTGTCGCTTTTGAATCTAGATATGTTTCTGTCCTTGTTTTCTTAAAATATTTAAAATCTCGTGAACCAAATACTGTGTCTCATCTCGTGAGATGATTGTCTAATCACACCCCTAGTATATATGGAAAGGGTTTGCAACTGTTGGACCTTTAGTATAATATTTATAGTGTGAAATATGCATTCTGATTATCCATGTTGACTGTGTTCAGGTCCTATGGAAGTGTATTTAAAGCAATCCATAAGGAATCAGGCCAAGTGGTGGCCATTAAGCAGGTTCCTGTGGAGTCTGACCTACAGGAGATCATCAAAGAGATCTCAATCATGCAGCAGTGTGACAGGTAAAAGTGTGTAGTTTTACATCTTTGGTGCCTTTGAGGTGTCAGTCATGGTTTAACACAGGCTCCAATAAGGACACATGACCTGGTGTATTTTTTTGGATTAGAATTATTGAAGTTAATTGCTTTAATCAGCTATTAGGTGATTGATTTTGTTATTTTCAAATATATTGTTTAGGATCAATTGTTAAAACTTGTGTTTATGTCTTTAGCCCCTATGTAGTGAAATACTATGGAAGTTATTTTAAAAACACAGACCTGTGGATCGTGATGGAGTACTGTGGTGCTGGTTCTGTATCAGATATCATCAGATTACGTAATAAAACAGTAAGTTAAGTATACAATTTTAATATTGTAAAGACTGTTTGTGTTATTTAATGAGTATTTTTTGTCCAGCTTACAGAAGATGAGATAGCTACTATCCTTAAATCCACTTTGAAGGGACTTGAGTATCTGCACTTTATGAGAAAAATTCACAGGGACATTAAAGCTGGCAATATTCTACTTAACACAGAGGGTCATGCTAAGCTAGCTGACTTTGGAGTGGCTGGGCAGCTTACTGTATGTGATTCTGATTCAATATTGTTTTTCTGTATTTCATATATTTCTTCCAGTTTAGTTGTAGGGTGTTGTCATTGATTTACTCTGCTCTATAAAAGGACACTATGGCAAAGAGGAACACTGTGATTGGCACACCCTTTTGGATGGCTCCTGAGGTGATTCAGGAAATCGGATACAATTGTGTGGCAGATATCTGGTCACTTGGCATCACCTCTATAGAAATGGCTGAAGGAAAGCCTCCATATGCAGACATTCATCCAATGAGAGTGAGTATAACAGACCAGATTTACAATGTATTTGAAATAATAATAAAATGCTTTGCTTGTTTGATTGTGACTAATTAATGGGTTTTTTTTGACCAGGCTATTTTTATGATTCCAACAAATCCCCCACCAACATTCCGCAAGCCAGAGCTATGGAGTGATGAGTTTACTGACTTTGTAAAGAAGTGCTTAGTGAAAAACCCAGAGCAGAGAGCAACAGCTACTCAGTTGTTACAGGTGTGGATCGTTGTTTTCTTGGACTCGTCTTAACAAAGTTGTTCACTGTGGTAATGCACCGTCACTCAGTTTATTGGGAAGTGACAATTAACAACTCTGATATTGACCTAAATGCTTATTTTCAAGTGTGCATCCATTATTCATCTGTTAATGCTTATTTGAACATCACATGACTTGATAGGGTACAGCTATTCTTGTATTTGTTTGATTTCAACTGTAATCCATCCTATAGCATCCCTTCATAAGCAGTGCTAAGCCTGTAACCATTCTGAGGGACCTGATCACAGAAGCCATGGAGATGAAGGCAAAGAGACAACAGGAACAGCAGCGGGAGCTGGAAGAGGAAGATGACAACTCGGTAAACCGGAAATTCCATTTAATCACGTAAAGCTATGCAGACCTGAATGTTTAAACATGGAGAATATTTAAACAGAACATAACATGGTTCTTTGTTAAAGGAGGAGGAAGTGGAGGTGGATTCTCACACTATGGTAAAGTCTGGTTCAGAGACTGCTGGGACCATGAGGGCAACGGGCACAATGAGCGATGGAGCTCAGACCATGATCGAGCATGGCAGCACAATGCTGGAATCTGATCTTGGCACAATGGTCATCAACAGCGATGAGGAAGATGAGGATGAAGATGTGGGCTCAATGAGGAGTGAGTATTTATGATGATTTTCATAAGTGTTCTAGCCTAGTGGATAAGGTACTGGCTAAGTAAGCAGGAGGTCGCTGGTTCGAACCCCACCACTTAGACTAGGAGTTGCTTTATACAAAAACTAAAAATTTAATGTAAACAACCAGTTCAGCTACTTATTTAACATAAATTGTGTCTGCCATGTATAGGAAACCCAACAGCACAGCAAGCCCCACGCCCATCTTTTATGGACTACTTTAACAAACAGGACTCAAATAAAGCACAAGAGAATTATAATCACAACCAGCAGGACCCGTACCACATGCCCAAGACCACTTTTCCAGATAACTGGAAAGTTCCACAAGATGGAGACTTTGATTTTGTGAGTATACTTCTCATAAATCTGTCATTTTATGCTTTAAAAGGAACATTTCTAGTTTCCTAAGTACTCACTAGTCCTATCCTCTTTGTACATAGTTGAAAAACCTAGACTTTGAAGAGCTGCAGATGCGCCTCACTGCTCTGGATCCTATGATGGAGCGGGAAATCGAGGAGCTTCGGCAGCGTTACACAGCCAAGAGACAGCCCATCCTGGATGCCATGGATGCCAAGAAGCGCCGTCAACAGAACTTCTAAGACTGACTCCATGAAGAAGAAGAGTTCAAACTTATTCCATGCTGGCAGGCCAGATATTACGTTTGTTTCCTTCACAAACAGTCTTATATCAACTTTTAGTTTAATGCGAAGCCTCTTAATAAATTCACCCAGTTTTGTCTTGGTCGTGGGGACAAGTGGCTGAGAATAAGAATGTTCCAAACTGACTTTATAAATCTTGCTTTTTTGCAATTTAAATCTTTTAAAGAACATATCTGGGGGCTAATAGAAAACAGCTTTAAGCAATTAAAAACAGGGAGGAAAGCTAAAGAACATCCCAAAATACAAAAAGAAACATGATTTCTTCAAATACATGCTTATTGTTTATATACAACCGGAATAGTTGTTCAGAATTAACTTTCTTAAATGTGAAATGATTGCCCTATTTAAATATATATATTTTTAACCTTGGCATGTCATAGATGGATGATGTACTCTGCATTGGACCTTTGTGGCTGTAGCTTTTCCTATCAACCAGTCAGTTGATTGAAATGCTTTTATGGTGGTTTGAAAAGCATCAGTCACGTTGGTTTATAATTATACTTCATTCATTTTGTACAATTGTATACATAATAGATTTCCAATCATGATCATTTTTTCTACCATACCTAATCCAATCGCTTTCTCTGGATTAAAAAGGTAAACTTTCTAGATAGATCAGTTCTAGTATTTTAAGTGATCATGTAGTCTTTGTGATAAAATAAAGCTATTGGACCTAAAAATACCAAAGACAATCAAAAAAGGAATCCGTCACCCAACTTTCACTGGACATTTTCTCCCTCAACTTTAACCTATTCTGAAACTAAAATGTGTTTAGAAAGAAGTTCCAGACATGAAGTTTTGTACAAAGATGTACAAGATGAACATGTTTTGGTCGTTTTTCCCCGTGTAATATCAGAAATGGTTATTTACATTTTACGTACTATAATGTTTATCTCAAAAATCAAGCAAAGCAGGAATTCCCCGAAACGTTTTGATGTATGGGAGTTAGTAAATGACCCAAATCATTTGCAAACTTTCATTACAACATTTTTTGTACTGAATTACAGTTCTTCCACGATGCTTGAACATATATTTATAAAAACGATTTAAAACTCAATAGAAAATGTATATTTAATCATGATACACTCACATTTTACCAGTTCACCTGCTTATCATGGGATGTTTCAAACCAGTGTGACTTGTGTAAACTATCACTCTTTTTAAACCTCTCTCTCTCTTATTTTGCCTCTGCCCCAACTTATGCATTGCAGGCATCAGAACACGATTATATATTTAACTCACGGTGACATTCGGACGATGAAACACACATTTGTTCTTCTTTGTGTGTTTGTCAGGTTCATGAAAAATAAACCAGTCACACATGTCTTGTTTTACTGCACAGAAAAAGGATTTGTAAATTGTGCAAAAAAAGGTCATTTTGCAATGGTTGCCTAAGGTTTTAGAAGAATCTGTTATTTACTTTTATCAGATGACACCATTTATTCAAATGAAGAATATTTCATTTTGATAATTTGAAGAAATTTGCCATGTAAAACACAAACTCAGTGTGATGAGATATCTATAATTCAGTGACACGTTTCTTTACACTTCAGTTTGCATTAAGTAAAATACTTTATTTGAATGGAATTAAAGTCTCGGCAATAATATTATCTTCACATAAATCCTAGTCAATGTTTTTTACAGCTAAGGGACAGTTGCCGCTTATTTCATTGATTAGACATTTTATAATTGTGAGAACACTGTTATTAAGATTTTCCCTTAGGAGACAATTTATTTCTGTAAATATGCATGAAGTATTTAAGTTTGCTTTGTTTGTTTCTAATTCTGAATGTCATTTTGCTTATGTTTGAATGTTTTGATGTGTTTTCTTATGTTACTTGATTTTCACATGTATACATATATTTAATTTTGTAAACACTCCTGTGAAGAAGGGCAAATCACCTGCCTTTAGACTTACTTTATCTCAGGTGTTGCTGTTTAACCTGACAACATACGGTCCAAACATTTTGTAATCTACTCTTCGTGTCTGTGGGACCAGCATTATTATTAGTCTGTCTGTTACTACTAACTAAGCAATAACTCTTAAATCTTAAGCTGAAGTTGTGACAAATGTGCTGAAGTGGGCAAGTACAATGTTACATTTATAAGTATATGTGGACCTAAACTACAACAAGATTTTCTTTTAGGAGGCTGTTGTGGCTATTTTGGTAATACTGCTAATAAAATGATATGAAGTATACAGTTTAAATTCATGAAATTTGCTCGTGTTGCCTTAGTTCAATCAAATAAAGGTATTTTATACTTTCTGATGTGTTCTTCACTGGAGATTAAAATAAGAGAACAAGTGCCAGATTAACATTTCAATTATCTCATTAAAGTTATTTTATATGGACTCCTGAAATAAGCTTACAATACTGCTCTTCTGTTACTGACAAATTTGTTCTCTAAATTTTGATTTCCAGTGTACATTTTCACTGATTCATGCATTTTTCAAAGTGCTGCTATTGCATTGACATCTTTTAAATCTCATTCACTGATCAACTTGAGAATCAACTCAACATCATCTGTAGGTGCATGGAACAATTGTGAGTTACTGGCCAACCATAATCATGTTTTAAAGAAGTTAATAAAGGTCACGGTGTTGTCTCCACAAAGTGTGTTTTACCTACTAATAAAATCGCACAGTAAAATTGGACTGGTTAGTGTAAGTCATTTTTTACAATACTGGCTTGCAAAAGGAAATTGGGCATATTTTCCAACTGCATATTCTAAGAACATTTTTCTTGTCGTTAGGGTAAATGTGTAGTTGCTTTGTGGCTTCTTGTTAATTGTTAAATAGCTATGTTAAACAATTATGGTATTTGGATGTTTATTTTAATTTAGGGTCATTTGCACTTTGGTGTAATGCTATTTTGTTTTTCTTTTGAAAGTCACAGTTGTTCACAAAAATAACCACAAAATAAAAAAAGTGGTGTAAGAGGCACAGAACTTCAACTATGACACAATTTAGTTCAGAATTCCCAAAATGGGTTGAATTTCAGGTAACTAACCTACAACGCTGTTAAATCAATTAAATATTAACAAACACAATGCAACACCACAGAACCAGATGCACCCTGTGGTGCACATACTGGTATTCACGTGCAAAAGTCTCAATTTGAAGATGCAGGTTTTTAAGTCTTGTACCTCTCAGATCCATGGGTTTTAATTTAATGGAAGTTTTACAATGTATGCTTCATTTATTCAACAACGTGGAAAGGTTTGTTTAAAAAAATGACCCACCCGTCACACCTTGGCAATCACCTGTTTCATTGCCTTCCATCTGACTGACACCTCAGCCA
>JAYDZF010000013.1:19233112-19245859 GCA_034509105.1 Microcambeva barbata
TTTAAAAAAATGACCCACCCGTCACACCTTGGCAATCACCTGTTTCATTGCCTTCCATCTGACTGACACCTCAGCCACATAAAGACCAGATCGACCAGGTTACATGCTTTTTTTTCTACAATCTATTTTGCTAAAGGAACACTTGAACATAACAGAAATGTTGATCCTTGGGACACTTCATCTTCAAATTACCGGTTTAATGTACACCATATAACATCTCATAGGGTTTCATGTACTGGTCATTCAAGTTGCTACTCGCCTCAGTTTACTACGCACGCGCAGCACACTCATCCATTAAACGAAACTGTACGCATGCGCGGTGCCAGTTAAGTTCTTGTAGAGCTTGCACAGTTGATTGGGATTCATTCTAACCTGCAACAGCTACACGTGATCGGTTTAGAGAGACCAGTCCATCACAATGTCTGCGGTAATCAGGCGAATTATCACCACTGCTGCAGCACCGGCTGCCATTGGACCCTACAGGTCAGAAAGTTTGTTTTGATTGCTTGTATCTCTTTTAATGTATGTCCATACATGGCTTTTTCTAACAGTATTATATCAATTATTAGAGATATCGCTTATCAAGTCACTGTATTCACGCATCACATGTTCATAAACAAGTGACCTTTAATATGATCTTCAAAACAAACTGTTTAGATTTCTTCCACCATGAACATGTGCATGTTCTAAAATCAATATCAGATCAATATTGATATAGTATACAAAAATACTACATCCCTTTAAGTATAGAAAGTCACTGCATATTGGATGTCACGTTTAACTTGTATTATTTAGACATCTATTGGTCCAGCTGTTTCTCTTGAGTTCACTTTCTTTGTTGTTTGTTTATTAAGATTTTAAAGTCATGTTTTACACTTTTGATTCCATTCATGACAATCTCACGGTAGATATTAGTTACACAAGATTCATCAGTACACAAGTTTATTTCAAACACAGTCGAATACAATTTACCTCATCTGCATGTTTTTGGACTGTGGGAGGAAACCGGATCACTTGGAGTAAACCCACGTGGCCACTGGGAGAACATGCAAACTCCACACAAAAAGGATCCACCTGGGGATCGAACCCAGGACCTTCCCTCTGTGAGGTGACAGTGCCACCTAATTAGCCAACATGCCATCTCATTATATTTGTATGAAAAATGTATCCTGCAAAAATATATTTAATACTGTAATTGTACATTGAAGCCATATCACTGTTACCCCCTGGTCTGCCAATATGATCGGCACTGGTTAATTATCAGTCGAATGTTGGTGAAGAGGTGTGTCCTTTAGAGTATAGTTAGATAAGCACAGAAACCGGCTCAACTTTTCTTTAATGAAGATTCCAAAAAATGGCTCCTGTTAGAAGACAAATCCCATTTACCCCAAAAGCCCCTATTCGACAGGGCATTTACAGGTAGGCCACATGTGACATGGTGAGCTACATTTAACCTTCTAACTCTACTTTTAGCTCAACAGGTGCACATTCTCTAAAGTATTTCAAAGAACAATGAATAGTGATCATTATTTCTGGTGAACAACATCAATTTGTTTCTGAGTCACATTTGTTTTAATGCCGTTCAGTGTGTCTTTTTAGTTTTTTATTATTATTCTGGCTTCTAAGCACTTTAATGCCGTACATAGGGGTGGAACTGTCTTAACCAATAGAGAGGATGAGCAGCTACTGTGACTTTTGGAATTTGATCTGTTTGAATGCAGTTAAAGTTTAATGTTTGCCAATATTTTGTTTTTTTTTGTAGAACTTAATTATTACACTCCAGATGATCTGCACTATGTATAATGAAGCCAAATTATGTAAATTCAGACTGACATTTACAATTGGAAATGCAAATGGATTTGAAATGAAAAATAATAAGCATGTGCATGTAATAAAACACTTTGCACGAGACATATATATGTCATGTATATATGCAGTATATGGCCAAAGGTATGTGAACACCATTCCAAACTAAGTTTACAAAAGTTTTCACCAATAGTGCTTTTTCTTCATAGCAAAGTTATTCACAACCACAACTAAGATGTAACCATGGCCATATCGTGTATGCACTAGTGTGTATATATGATGTGGGTAGTTATCTACTATAAATGTACCAGTAATGAAGAATACGGTGCAATGTTTGTTTCCCACGTTTGAAGTACTTTTGTCTAAATGTTTGGTACTTTTATTGGCAGCAAATATTAGATGAGATACATTAATATGTTAGCATCCATCTGTAGTGTTTGCCCTTAAAATCCATTGTCTTGTCATTGTTGCCAGGATATTCTGAAAATTTACTGTGCCCACATCTTGAATAGTGCATACAGAGGAAACTGACGAATAATAAAATAATTATAATGAACATTTTGATAAACAAGTTGGTTGGTGTTAAAGAATGATTCCACATGTACATCCTCATGGACTACTTGACAACAGTTCAAATGATTTTCTTGAAAACACTGTTTTTGAACACTTTATAAATCATTCAAAAAGAATAAAACCATGATATAACAGTGAAGCGCTAGGGCGTGTCAGTGATGCACAGGAGTCTGAGGATCTGTTGTTAGACCTGACTGGTGTAAAATATTTAAATTTACAATAATCACTAGTGACTTTATTTTCCTGTGAGTACTTAAGCAATTGTGTGATGTCCTGTAATAAACCAATATCCTGGCTCGATTATATTTCTACGCGTTGCCCATTATAGCTGGGATGAGACACATAGTCTAAGACTAATATATTTATTTATTTAAACTTTCTTCTGAACATGACATATTGGTATTTAAAAGCTGCTGCTCTCGTCATTACTCAAGCATGAATATGTATAAAAAATAAATACATTTGAAATAAAATATATGGTTACTTGTTTCTTTAGTCAGGCAGTGGTGGTTGATCGCACCATGTACATCTCTGGGCAGTTGGGGATGGATGCAGCATCAGGCCAGTTGGTTGTAGGAGGTGTTCAGGCCCAGGCAAGACAGGTAAAACTTTATCTGTCTTAATACATAAGCATTTTGTGTGTGTGTGTGTAAACATATGTATTCACATGTTTTGTTCTTAATTTAAGGCTCTTATTAACATGGGGGAGATTCTGAAAGCAGCTGGTTGTGGATATGAAAATGGTCGGTCACTTTTGTATTAATATAATTATTTATTCCCAGTTTAAAAATGTTAAATAAATTTGGGATTTTGCCATCTTCTTGTAGTTGTCAAGGCTACTGTGCTTTTGGCAGACATGAATGACTTCAACACTGTCAACGATGTTTATAAACAATGTAAGTATGCACTGTTGATCTTATTGTATTGATGCTGGTATCTGTTGAATTATGAGAAAGGCTTGCTCGTAGATGGTTGTTAGCAAAATCTGACTAAATCTGATTAAATGAAAAACTATATCTGATTAAATGAGTAAACTTCATTAAAAGTCATTCATAATTTCTCTTAGCTAAATATCATTTATATAAGATTGGCAAACCTGACCAGGATAAAGCAATTGAAGAAAATAAATTATTTTCTTCAAGCCAAAATGTATTTTTGTATATTCTAAGCCAAAATGTATTTTTTACATTATTACGTACCGTCCTGGTGACCATGTGTATAGAATTTGTCCAGAACGTCACATTTTCAGTGCGTCATGGCTCAATTTCACACCCCACCCCACCCTATTGTATCCTACCATATTGTTAGACCGCTTCTAACGTCATTTATTTAAGCATTACTGTATTTTCTAGTCAATTTGTTCTTTGTAATGTTTAAAACCCTGATCCTACCTGGATGTGATCGAGGATCCTCTTATTGGTCTTCTTTGCAGCCAAAGTTTTGCTAACCCCTACTTGCAAAGAAATATATTATTTTTATGACTTACCAATGACTATTGTCTAAAATGTTGATAACACTTGTTTTCCTTGGTAGTCTTCACCAAAAACTTTCCAGCAAGAGCTGCTTACCAAGTTGCTGCATTGCCGAGAGTAAGTATGATATATGATTGTCAGAATTTAAAATAAATCTCTCTTGTAGTTGAAATATGATGTTTTAAAATTCTTTAGAAGAAGAGGAAGAATACCTTTATTTGTCAGTACACATACAGATGTTCACAATTCTTTCTTTGCATATCCCAACTCTGGAAGCGGGGGTCAGAGTGCAGGGTCAGCCAGTGTACAACGCCCCTGGAGCAGTGAGGGTTAAGGGTCAGTGCCTGCAGCAGAGACATTTCTGTTTGGATGGGGTGACCAGACTATGAGGGTGGGGTATTCAAACACTGTCTAAGGACCCTGATTTACATTTAGAGAGGTGCCCTGCAGATTACCCAAGTGAAAAGGGGTTCTATTAAAGGCTGTGCTCAGGTTTTGGAGTATGAACAGACTGCAGTCAGGAGTCAGCAAAAGTAAAATTTACTCTGTTAAAATGAGATAAATATGAATAAAATAGAAACAAATAAACACTACTGGTATTCCGTTCTCTAAAACTCAATATTGTTCATCAACATAATGAAGTGTTCAGGTTTATAGAACATCGGTGTTTGTTTTAATCTTTTTGTACTGTTGTTTCGGTAGGGTGGTCTTGTTGAAATTGAAGCGATTGCAGTTCTAGGACCCATTACCGATGCATCCTGACTGACCAACACAAGCCTACACAAGATGTAAATCTACAGTTATTTCACTACCAATTTTCAGCCATCACATGACTTTATAATCTGTACATCCAAATGGACAGGAGGATTATTTACCTTATTAAAAATCTTTTAAACTAGACTAAGAGAATGTTTTGTTATTTGAATCAGTCACTACATTCCTGTTTCACGAAATAACTTTATATTTGTAATAAAATTTGCTTAAACAGTTAACTGGCAACCCTATGGATTCATTGCATTTGATTGCAATTGCATTTCACACAGTGAATGTCGTCACATGTAGTAGACAACCGGTACAGAAATTTCAGTGTTTTATTATGTTTTATTTTATTTTATTTCTAAAAGATTTGTTTCTCAATTGTATCACATTATATAATATATCAGGTCTTATATTTTGTCTTATATCAATATTGATTCAGTTCTGGCTTCTGGCATGAGATTCCAAAACGTCTATCTTAAACGTTCCTTGGATCGATGTTGTGCTCAGTGCCAAAATGGACTTTTGTACAAAAAGGTACAACCTTGGCCTCATCAGAACAAAACACATATTTGGCAGTCTTTTTCTTTTAATATTTATTTATTTTTGCTAAATGTAGCTGGGCTTTACATGGTGAATACAGTAAATTGTTGTCACATGTACTACAATAGCAATACCTTCCAGAAATTCCACTATTTTTGCTCTGTTTATGTTTCCTCTCTAAATTATTTCATTTTGTTTCTGTGAATCATTTGTTTTATAGAAATTATGAATGTGTTGTCATGGATATATAACCATGTTACATTGTGCTAATGGTTTAAGACTGCACCCACAGCAAACACATGAACAGTTTTCTCCATTAATGGTGCTTGTGAACAGCTTTAACTGCCATCACTGATACCTAAATAATTAAAAGATCAGTTAATTTTGGAAATAGGATTAGAAATGATGTGTTGATCTGAAATCGTACTTACCCTGTGCTTTTTCAGAAGCAGCTGCTTCTGGCTCTGGTCCTGGATTTGGTTCAGCTTCTGGTGTTACTTGGTCTTCTTTAATTGAACAAATAACAGACATATTTTGACTTATACTGGTGTAAAATCAACAAAAAAAAACAAATAAAATTTAATAAATAAATAAATCTAAGTAATTAATATAATGTGTGATGCAAAAATGTTGCTCATCACTGTGTTAAACTTTGACAACCATTAAAAAACTAGTGCCAAAAAAACTAGGTTTTCTGTTGCCTAACATACTTTTTGCATGATTTATATGCCCCAGTGATTAATCTACTTGGGCTCATATGAATCAGTGCCCATGGTATGAATGACTTGAATATGAGTTAAGTCCCACACACACTAAGGCATTAACAGCTTTGCTGCCATAACGTGTTTGACAAGTCCATATATATTTCAGCAAGACAATAATAGTCATCATTCTAAACATGCTAGCTGGCCTGCAGTCAATACCTGTCTTTTAGTTGAAGTGTATGGTGCATCATGAGAAAGGGAATTAGAAATTAACTAAAAACTGTTGAGTAGTTGAAGTCGATCAAACAAAAATGTGGAAGCATTAAACTGTAGCACATGAGTGATATTAAACATATCAAATTTGCATTGGCTATTCAATAACATTTACATTTGTAATCTCTAGTGACACTGAGATGGTTAGTTACATATGTCATGGGAAGCTGTCCTAGCCTTGATCTTTGGCTATGAAAACATTTTAATACATTTTATATAATTCTATATCTTATATGAATATTAATGACTTTTTAAAAAGAATTAATGTTTTTTGCACATGACAACTAAAACACAGATAAGCATGCTTTACATAATAAAATGTAATGTTTGCAGCTGGCAGGCGTATTTGCATGAACATGAAAAGTTCACTGTATACTTTGTACCTTGATCTTCAATTGGTGGTGTTGGTTTTGTAGCAGCATCTGCCAGGTTGGATTTAACTGTAGGAGTCTCAGAAGGCTGTGTATTTGACAAACCTTCAGGAGAATCTTTTGTAATATCTTCCTCTCTCTTTTCCGTAGCTGTAGAATTACATTTTTAACAAATATAACATACCTTTATATTTTGTACACAATGTTCAAACTTGAAGTCTGGAACACACTGTAAAAGGTTTAGACAGGGACAAAATGTTTGTAGAACATAAGAAGTATGTTTTTTTTTATATTCCAGAAGAATCAGTTGAATTACCTACAAGAGAGTGAACCATGATTAAGTCTTTGCAAAAAAAAACTGTCATGATTACATTTTGTGTCAAACTTCATGAAAGAATTGATATTCCATTTAAAACAATATTTTTGGATTCCCAAATTGCATCTCAATTTGCTGAACTGGCTTACTGGAAGAAAATAAATTATGAATCCAGATGTTTTCATCTTTTGTCATTCATAAGTATGTTAATGATTGCTTCCCAATATTAGAACTCTATGACAAAACCTCACTGCCATCTGGCAAATCACAATGGAACAATATAAGTTGTTAGACCAGCAAACCCTAATTAATAATAGTCAGAAGGTATGAGCTGGCCAAGTCCTTTAAGCAGAATGTTTAAAAAATCTTTTTAAAATGTATCCACCAGCTAAACCTAGATTTAAAAAAAACTTACCATTTGTCCAAGCTTTATTCTCCTGACCGAGGCTTGGCTGGGTTGTGTCCATGCTTGTAGTGCCTGTTGCTGCGTTTCCCATCTCTCTTAAAATACAGCAGCAATCCGCAAGTATGTGTAAACTAATTCAGTTTGCCAGACTTACATGAACTATAATAATCAAACCAACTGCACAGTGACAGCTAATGAACAGTGATAACAGCAGCCAACATTTCCATATCAAATATTACTCTACCGCATAGTGTGTATCAATATGAGGTTAAGGAGGAGAATAGTTCCATACTATGTGTGTGTGTGTGTGTGTGTGTGTGTGTGTGTGTGTTTGTGTGTGTGTGTGTGTTACTTGCATGCATGAAGTACTGTGACTTTTCGGACACTGAATGATTTTCTGACGTTTCTTGATAATCTTAAGACTTCAAGTGGAGCTTCACAATGTTAAAAGAAGAAATGGAAGAAATAGATTTCGAGCAGATAGTTTAAACTTTTTATCAGCTAAAAAAAACATGTTTCAGTAAAAATGCAGTTTTCAATAAATTGCCTGCTCGTAAGCTTTTGTCTCTTGTGTCTCATTTCTTCTTTAAGCATTGTGAAGCTCTACTTAGAACCTTCTTAAGATCCAATCGTGAAAATGCTAATTTACATCAGACAGCTTTATCCAAAGGGACTTACAGTGCAGAAACAGTGTACACTCTGAGCAACTGGGTTTTAAGAGCCATGCTCAAGGGCCCAACAGCAGCAACCTGGCAGTGGTGAGGTTTAAATCAGTGACTTTAGGATTACTAACAAATTACTAATCCTATGCCTTGATCACAAGGATAAACCTGGCAAATTCTTGCCATTTTAACTGGTCTTGAGATTTTGATCAGGAATGTATGATTGTGATTCTGATGTGGAACACACGGAAGCAGCTGAAAGAAAAAAGTGCTTAATTAAAGAGTGTAAAACCCAGCGTTTCCTTTGTAGTGCACCTATAGAGGGATTGAGATGATATTTGAGAGTCAACCTTCTCTCGCGATGAGGGCGGGTGGTTTACGAGCGCGGTGCACTCTGGGAAACCCTTTCTCTACGAGGCCATCTTGGAGTTAGCAGCAGTAAGTGCGGCTCTAACGCAAATGTCAAAAATAAATGTAGTTAATTCGCATTTTGTAACAGTGTTTGCGCTTTTTTCGTCGTATAAAGAGTTTATATTTGGTATTTGTCTCTTCAGGTTGGCTGGAACGGACTAAAACGTTACAATGGTGGCCGCAAAGAAAACGGTAAGTGTTGCTGCATGGCGCCGCGGCTCACGTGTTAAAGGCCGCGCCATTGATTTATAATGTACAGTATAGTTATTTTTTGTCGTATCGGTGAAATTAAACAGCATTGATTTGAATATGTTTATTGACTTTATTAGGGTTTGTTTTTAAGTCTTGTGAGGCTGCGAGTTCTGCGTGTATTTGACGGCCATGTTTAGTTCATGAGTAGTTCTGAGTAGATTTCCGTAAAGCTACAGACTTAATATAATATACTAATTCTACTTATTTTATGGAAAATAAAAAGATGCATTAGTTAATATCGTGTTATTATGTCTGATTTACTAGTTCTGGTTAGATGGGAATGTTTCCATGTGTGCTGATGTGTTCTTGATTAGTTCACTAATACCTCAGCGTTGCTTGTTTAACAGAAAAAGTCCTTGGAGTCCATCAACTCCAGACTGCAGCTGGTGATGAAGAGTGGTAAATACGTACTGGGATACAAACAGTCTCAGAAAATGATCCGCCAGGGCAAAGCCAAGCTGGTGATCCTGGCTAACAACTGCCCTGCTCTGAGGTACGGAAACACTTCAAAACTCAATGTTAACTGTCAGGTAGATAGAAACTTTTAAAATGTTTTTTTTCTAAAGCATAATTTTATCACATTTCAGCCCGGAATATAAGTATATATATTTTGTAAGTGCTGTATCTTACATTGGTCTTATCAAAATACACTTTCTTGATATATGAAAGGTGTATTTACTATTAAGCTTGAAAATAAAGCATCACGCCCCAACTAGATCAAATGCATCAAATCACCTAAACATCTGGCAAATGGAGAAACAACACTTTTTTTTGGCTTGTTTCACTATCACAAAATCCAGTTTAATGAAATCACAGACAAGCTCTTAAACATTCATCTTTTAGTTCACGGCATTATACACATAATTCAAAGACTGGTTACATTAGTTGCCTAGTCCAACGTGATTGTTTTTATCACCTTTTTCTGTGTATATTACAAACCTTTTGGTATTACTAGCTGAATGTCTGCATTAAAAGAGCTAATGTTTACCGAAAGTGTATCTGTGACATGGCCCAAGTTAAGCAAATTCTGGATCAGCCAGGCATCAGAATTGCTCAAATGGCTCTTTTTACTCACTGGATAAAGTGTTGGAGAGCTTTGGCATTAAGATGTCCCCCCTTTTCATGCCATTTAAGCTATTTTGAGTTGTATATGAAAGTGAAGTGGCAGTGGGTAGCACTATTTTGTTAGTAAACTCTTGGTTAGTAAAACAGTTATCTTTTTAGTAACACTTTGTTTTACTCACAGGAAATCCGAAATTGAGTACTATGCTATGTTGGCCAAAACTGGTGTCCACCATTACAGTGGAAACAACATTGAGCTTGGAACAGCCTGCGGTAAATACTACAGGGTGTGCACACTGGCCATTATCGACCCTGGTACGTCTTTCTCACCCTGTTAATGCGCACACACTTGTATAAGTAGCTTTGAATGGGAAAACCACAATAACCTGCAGTAAAAAAGTATGTGTGTCAAGTGATGAACATAAGTAGAGATTCGATAACATGGTGTACAGTTTTGCAGCTGAATTAAGAGAACTTGTTTTGACCAACACATATTTTCATCTTTTCCACTTCAGGATGAATAAAGATTTGGATACTTATTGTAGCATGTATGAATCATCATGCATGAAGATTATCTTTGCTGTTATGTGTCGTCTTGGACAGAAGGGCCCCAAAATGTTGACCCTACTGTCTGTTAGAACTGACCCACAACAGTTTGAATATTTTAACCAGTTAAAATAGCCACAGCATGGTGTAAAACATCATATCAACACTAAGCTTCTAATGGAACACAGGCAGTTCTTGAGTTTTAGTGCAGTCGTTTTATACACTAATACCTTTGTAAATCATTTTCTAAAGGTTCACTGGTGGAAATTCTTTACCTAAAACAATAATCGAAGTATTTGTAAGACTTCTATAACATCAAGGAAAATACTGTTTTGACATGTTATTTGTTCTCAACAGATGTGTAGTGTATACATAAGTCTAAATAGAGTAAATGTGTTGGGTGTAGTGCTGAACAAAACAAACTCTCCCACTGTTTGTGATACAATGATGATCCATCAAGTAATTTTTGCTCAAATGTGTTTTTGCAGGCGATTCTGACATCATCAGAAGCATGCCAGACCAACAGCAGGGCGAGAAGTAGAGCCATTTTCCTGAAAGTTGTTATAAATAAATGGTTAAATGGTCATTATGGTTTGGTGTTTTGAATTATTCATTATGATGAAAAATATTAACTGCATGACTAACACACAGAGCATTGTTGATTATTTGCTAACTTTTTCTGCTGGACTAAAAGTTTATTTGGTAAGGTACACAGCCTCTAAGCTTGTTTAGTTCTGGCTTCATGGAATAAAAAGGAACAATTACATTTGGTTTTAAATAAGTGGTATGGTTATCCCTTTAGCATGATAGACTAATTCTTAATGATATTTCTGGTATGTCTGAATTAATTTTAATATTTAGTTGATGTTTGGGAAAACTTAACATGAATTAAAAAGTAAAACATTTTTTCCCATTACAAGATGGTACATCTAGTGATACATTCACATTGGGTAAAAGTTTTAGGTGCTTTAATAAGAATCTGATTTATTGGGTCAAGTCTGTAGATGGGAACTTGGTTACAGATGATTGCATCTCTAGTAGCAAACCATGAGACTACAAAGGAAGTATGGATGTGTGCATGAATTTACAGTATTCAGTGGTGTGTTTATATACACATAACAGGTACAAGGAGAACATGCTGAAGGCAATAAACTGATACGTAATATATCAGCGTGTGACATGTAACAACAAAAATATTTTTAAAATAAGCTAAAAGCAGTGAAGTGTATGTAGGATTAGTACTACAATAGTAGCATATAAAACCCAGGTGTTATACAGGTGCTGGTCATAATAGAATATCATGAACAAGTTGATTTATTACAATAATTCCATTCAAAAAGTTAAACTTGTTTTTTATATTCATTTATTACACAGACTGATACATTGCAAATGTTTATTTCTTTTCATTTTTGATGATTACAACTAACAACTAATGAAAAGCTCAATATTTAGTTGGGGCTCCTTAGGCAGCAGTGTGGCGTGGCATGGAGAATATATTCTGAAAAGGCTGATTTGATGATTGCAATAAGAGATTGATAAGAGCCAGTATTTCCTAATGTATCTCTAATTCTAGCTGCTATAAAGCTAGAGTTGGTGTATGTACTCATCATGCCGCGTTTTCATCTTAATTCCATTTTCATTTAATTTGTGTGATTCCATATTTTTTCCCCCTATACTTGGTCTAAAAAGCACCAAAATATTTCTCTTTTGTATCTTAATGCCAGAGAGTTGGAAAGTTTTTCGACAAAATTAAACAATTGAAAGAACATTGAAGTGTGGTGATTCCATACATTTGGCTTTGGGCTGTAGAATAATTAGATTTCCATTCATTTGAAGACGAGTGCCCGTGCACTGAGTAACTGTACAAAACTGGGTAACTAGAAATTGGCTCAGACTACTGTGTTGACCGATATGAGATAAGAACAGCTTGGGTGCAGATGGTACAAACAGTGCCCTCAGCAAACTACTGGCAAGGGCAACTAGCAGTCCCACACTGTATATACTGCAAGTAGTACATTTCAGAAATGTATCAAAACTATTACACATTTAACATAATAATAAAAAAAAAACATTTTCTATTTATTTTCAATGACCACAATCCTGATCAGGGTCCCACTGGGTCTGGGATCTATTCCAAAAACACTGGATTCAAAGTAAACCTTAGTGCATCAGGCTTGGAAGCAAATAAACAGGTTACTGGAGCTATTCGGCACAAACACCACATGCTTTGTTACCATACTGTCCCCAAATGGCTTTTACATAATTACATTTTAAATAATAGTAGAAAATAATTAAATAATAAGACAATTATTTGATTCTAATGTTACTCCAAAGAAGATAGGTTTCTCCAGTCCAGGGTAGCCAAAATGCCAAGACAAAACCAATTCACTTTAATGGTGTTTCAAGAAAAGAGTAATTAGTGATCCAATTCCTTACTAAAATAGTCTTATGTAATGTTATACAATAACAACTAAAACTTTGATATAGGATTTAAGTATGTGAACACCTGACTATAAACTTGTAAGGGCATTGCAACACAGCCAAATGTTTTGGGTTTAGCTTCATAGATGATGAGTTTGTAATTTTAACCTATA
>JAYDZF010000013.1:19251428-19271224 GCA_034509105.1 Microcambeva barbata
TTAAACAGTCCTCATCATGCTGTTCACATTTTGACATCATGAAACACACACAGGATACAGAAGTGGCCACTGAGCTTAGAGTGTCACAGAGGTTCATCAGCAGGTTGCATCAGAGATACAGAGAAACTGGAAGAGTAACAGCAAGATATTAAAGTGGACGTCCTTTGACCACATCTCACACTGATGACCACTTCATTGTGAACGGCGCCCTGCAGAACCGGATTGTGTAAATTGTGAGAGAAGAGGAAATCACCATGGCATGCTTCTACTTAATTGCTCTAATTTCATGATATAATAGCAATGTACGACTTTTTATGTTTTCAATACATTTCCATTGAAAGCCAAATGTCCCTAACTCTCTGTGAGTATTGTATGTACAATTATCTACCATAGATAAATATGTTGAAACAAGTCTTTTAAAAAGAAGTTCCAGCACGTTTTAAACAATTAATGAAGAATTTCAAAAAACTTTTTTACATAATCACGTTCCCTTGTATTGCATTTCATTTCCCAGCATAGTACCAAAGCATTTCACCCGCTTTTGTGCAATGATAAAAAAGTATCTTTTTACCTGAAGTATAACTGTTCAATTAAACTTAATTATACAACTCAAAACTTACCTTATATGCACCATATGTTGCCATTCCACAGATCAGTATCATTAGCAGGGAAATAGCAGCAGCAATGCACATATCTGAGGAAAGAACAGACCTGATCTGAATCATGTTCATTAAATCATACATCTTCAAGAAACACTGCATTCTGATCAAAGTGGATGTGCACCTTGATGTTTATAATACTTTGGTTAATTGTAGATCTCTGATTAATGATTATGGGTTAATGTATCTAAACACGTATATGGTACGGTATAATAGAAGAACTTGGGAGTCCAGGTGCTTAGGGTTTGTGAGGAACTGTAACTTCTCTGATGAAAATGTGTCGAAGTAAAGGTTCACATCCAGACAATAAGACTTGTGATTGTAAGGGAAGTAACCAGGCAGTGATCAAACACTTAAATGCAGCAGTAGTATAGCCATGCTGAAAGAATAACAGCAAATGTAGGATGGCTTGAAGTAGGAAATCATCGACAAGAAAAAAACACAGCACTCCAATAAGATCAATGCACAACTGCACAGATTTATTACTGATAATCATAAAATGTAAAAAATCTGCAGGGTTTGCTGTTCATTCAGTGTGTTTTGGCAGAATTAACATTCACTCAGTCTGGTAGGATATATTCTCTTACTTGCATCATCCATGACGTCCAAGTCTGTGCCAAGTTCAGCACTAGTGAGATGGTAGTGATATTGCACTGGGTCATTTAGAGCAGACAGCAGGATTAACAGAACCACGGCATTGATGAGCTGTGTAGGAGAAAAACACATGGGTAAGACTGCTTAATCTGCGAGTGGGTTTTGCACCGTTTAACAGTAGATAATCAAATGAAAGCTGACACAACATTAAAAATGCATTGGTTTTCCAGACTGCAACAGTGGTAATGTAAACTGAACAGCTCATGTTCTTCAGCATCATGTTTCAGTCATTTTAATGAATATGAAACATGATAGCTTAATCAAATGTACAGTGAATGCAAAAAAAAAAGTTTGGTAGCACATTTTGATTGATGTAACTCACATTTAGATGGCGGTACATGATATTATAGCACTGAATTTCACACATCCTTTTGATGTAGCAACAGATGTGGGCATTCTTAATAGGACAGAGATAAATGTACAAAATACTATAATGGCTGCTGGGTGCTTCGATATCAGAAGCTCCAGCATGACCAAAGTGCTTCCATGAAACAATAACTCTGCTTTGCCGTGTCTGTATATGTGTAGATCCCACATAGAGATTGAATGTAGGGTTGCAATCGCTGAGTGATGGAGATTCTCCAGAACAGGCAAATCCAGCCACAACCAGTAAGAAAATCTGGACAAAAATTGTGTAGGCTGAACCTGGCATTAATTGTCTTTGGATTGTTTAGGCTAGTGCTCACATACTTATAAGTATATGCGTTTCAACCTCACTATCGTTGCCTCTCTCTCCACTTGCGGTGCTATCATTATAAACACTTTTTCTTCTTTTACCATTTCTGTGTACCAAAATGAGGAGTGTTGTTTTATTCTATAAAAAAGAATAATGATTTTTATACAATAAAACAATAATCATTTTGATCAAAACAAATATGGTATAATTTTGAAATATATGTGGATATTATTGTTTTGATTCAATGTCACACAAGAGAATTTGGCAGCTCGGCTAAACTTATTTTAATACAATCATCAGCAAACATTTGATATGCAGGGTGCTTTGGTTGTTTCTCTCTCTCTCTAACTAAGCATTCACTAAGGATTCAGACCTACCTACTCATGAGATGACATACCCTGACAGAGCATAATCAAGTGACCATGCAATTTCCTTATTTATCATGATTATTAACGTCATACACACGTTACACATATGAATCAAACCCAGGGCCTTCTTGATATAAGGAAACAGTGCTACCCAAGCCAGCATGCCATCCTACAATTATTTTATATTAAACTATAAGTAGACATAACATGCTATACTACACTAATTCTTCTCTACAGGTTTCAGTACCTCATTGATATTGAGATCAGAAATCTGATCATCCAACCAAAAACTTACTATTTGTGGATGTGTACATTTATTTCTATGTAAAACTGAATTGAGGATTTATTTATACCCAGTTAATAAATAAATGTGGTGACATTAACAGTTATTTAAACCCAACATGCAAGTGTGTAACGTCAGTGCCAATTAGATGATTTCAGTTACTAGTATGTGATAATTAATGGGTTAATTTTTATACTTCTGAAACAACAGAAAACTTCTGCATGACCAGTACATTGTTACAATAGACAAACCAGATAAAAAGGGCATCTTCTACTGAATGCTGGGCAATTCTATCTGAAATAAACAATATGTTGAAGATCTAGTACCTTCACAGTCAGGCTGATTTCACAACAATAAACAACTGTATGCACTTTGCATGTGCTTTTCATTGCCCATTTGAATAAGTAATTCATTAACTTTTTATTTTATTGTATTAAGTAAAATGTGTAATATTTACAAAGTGCATGTTTTGTGTTGCATTATGTATACTACAAGTCACACCTGTATACCTAAATAGCTGGCGATATTTACAACTTCTAACGTACTTTAAGAAATCTTTTCTATTACACTTTATATCATTTAAACATAATGTTTTGCTCAATAATCAGTATGGCTTTAGAGTCACTGCCATCGTCCCAGATTTGTCAGGGATTAAACTCTGATTATGATGCTATTTATACGAATGAAAAGCTCTGGAACATCAGATTAGGCTTCGATTCACAGCTAGTGTTTACAAAATATTCAACAATAGCTTGTTAATAGGCTTAAATATATAACGTTATCTTATAAAGGTTGACGCTACTAATGGTCCTGAAGACCCTGACTTAAATATTTTAGTGTGTCCTTCATCGTGACAACTAAAAATGAATCATTTAATCATTTATATTAATATGCAGACGCTATATGACTCGGTGTGTTAGAGGATGAAAATACTGTAGGTAATATGAGAGAATGTAGGAACAGGGTTTGAAGTACTAAACCGCCATTGGAGGGCAGTGAACGCCAAACAGCTTTAGTGCTGGTGTTATACGCTTCGTTATGAAACGCTCCTACTGTATACAGACTCTTAAAAGTGATATAAATGCTTAATAGACGAGCGTTTATAAAACACTAGGTAGCGTGTTTGCTTACCATGTACCAAATGCCGAGGATAATGGTTCCCGTCCGTACATGACAACAGAGGCAGCAGCTCGTCGTGTACCATCTGTCCCACGGCGAAATCATCCTTCTGGGGTAAAATAAAGCCAGATATGCTATGAAGTGTCGGTGTTTGGGGAATAAAGTCGCTTATAAGTCGTTATTTAGGCTGACTGTGCCCGGGTAGTTCGGGTAGAGCGTGCTCGGTGTTCTCTCAGCTATCAGCTCCGTCCCTAAACATTAATGCAGCTAAGCTCCGTCACGTGACCGGCCAGCGTGGATTGGAGCTCAGATCAAAACGTGATGGATGTTCCACCACTCACATTCACTCTTTAATTCCGTCCTATTTCATGTATTTATTAGTATCCAGTACCTTCCAAAGTATTCATTTACCAACCTTCTTTTTCTTATTCGACCACATTTTTACATTTCAGTAGAAGGGAAGATAAAACTACAGAGCATTGGGTGGAACACTTAACAACTTAAGGATGACATTAAGTTACATAGAAAATGAAGAATGCATAACAGGTTCGTTGGGGCAGGGATAAGAGAGCCAGGATGAGGACTACATGATTGCAAAAGAGTCTGGAAATATTAAATGCTTCTCTGATGAGGTTTAATTTTCAACCCAACACCACTCATCTAACGGTGTCTCAAACTCACTGTGACATTTTATTGTGGGAGTGCCGATGCTAGGATTGAATACATGAAACAAGCCAATGTTTTTTTTTTCTTCCATGAAATTGGAACATTTAGTTTTCCCTCAGCAGAACAATTCTCGTTGCCAGGTCAATCAAGGTCTGGATGAAGGACCATCAGATAAAAACCTTGTCACTCATCCCATTCTAAAGACCTTAACAGAAAACCTTCTCATTTTCTCTAAAAGACGTCAGATTGTTGACACAAATCCTCTGTTTAAAAGCATCAATAAGTCCTGGTCACCAACAACCAGCAGGTGGTTGGTGGACCAGTGCACATTGAGTCACTTCCATTGGTCGATATCATACACCAAGGCCTTCAGGAATCAGTGATTCTTGGCCTCAAACAACCAGCTGGTGGGAGAGAGCTAGGGATAGAATTATGGCTCCATGAACACTCAGTGGCTGATGGTAAAATCAGTTTCTCACAAAGGTGTTTTGAGGTGTTTATCATTTAGCTTTTCTATTGATTTGTTGTCATTTGCTTTTTGAACTTAACACTATGCTTATTTTATTGTTGTTACTTTCCACACAGTGATAACATCTTTAATCAAACCAGAAGCAATTTTAACCTGATTATTAATTTGACATTTATTTTCATATTGCTGACAGCTGGGAAAGGCCAACTATATACCAGCAATGTTAATCTCCTCATTACTGTATTTAAATAAGCAAAAATACCTTACACCAAGTAACAATGATCAATTATTTTATTTAATTTTAACAAATCAACATAGAAATATTGCATTTACTTCAGTAAACAGATCATCCTTAGATCCAGAAACTTGAGACAAGTATAAATACACTGGTTTGACCACCCCGTCTAATGGACATCTAAGGCAGGTGTCTGATTTTAAAGCAGAGTACCTCAGGTATGCAACATCTACCGTAATTTACACCAAAACAGAAAGAAAAGAAAAAAAATTTATGGACAAATTTAAATTAAATTGTAAAGGCTCAGAGCCAAGTAAGTATAAAGAGACTAGAAAAGTATTTCACAATTTTTGATCTAGCAAAAGCTGTAGTTGGCCACAGCAATATGTTACTCATCTATTAAAGCCTTTATGTTGAGATGTTTGTTTGTATAAGTAAATAAAGAATCTGAAAGTGTTTGTTCAGTGTTGTTATAAACAGTTAGACGAAATTCGTGCAACAGCAAGTGCAGCTTTGACATCAATTAAAACCTGAAATGATAGTTCCACAACCTTCACCGAAGAAAAACAGATGGATACACAACAAAAAATGGATTAAGGCAAAAGATTCCTGATACTGATACTATTTTAGTCACAAGGAGGTAAAGCTGCAAATAGCCATTAAAATCACTCTTAACCATTCCAATATCAAAACAAAATTAAACATTCACATTTGAAGATTAGAAATGATGAAAACAAAAACCATGACAACCTTTAGCACAGTGCATTTAAAGAATTCTAGAAAATAAGCCCTTATTAATTCTGTACATATGGCGTGGCTTTTTCTACTGCAGACAGCTGATAAGGTCAAATAAAGCGATCATCTCAAGTCAGTCCATTTCCACACAGAGAATATATCCCAGAAAGCACTGAGAATATTCTTAGTGTTAAAAGCATCTGTGTAGTTGTTCGTCTTCTCCTGTTTGTTCCACGGCAGATCACACAATACAGCAATGTACCTCCAACTGCGCCCCCTAATGACTTTAAAGAACTTCATCTCATTGGCTCGCAGTGCCTCCCGGTGGCATCGAACACTAACTGCTACACTACGACTCAGCAGTACAAAAATGCCACACGGCAGAGGATTTCAAAAATAATTAATAAAAAAGTAAACATCAAAATTCTACAATTTCCCAAATGACATTAACAATGGCAAAGTTACAGCTGGAAAAAATCCCACACTCTCACACATGAGAGATGCAGATGATGGATCCTATCCAAGACTTTTTCTATCATAGTGCACAAGTCCTCAGATCCTCAGATCATTCTGGTCTGGTTTTTTATTGTTAGCTTTCTGTGTTTTTAATGAGTTGGCCCAACTCACGTTTGATGCTTTTTGGAATTTTAAGTAGTACAGCAAAAGTATTCAGTATAAAATTCTGTACTCTGAAATTATTGCATAAGCATTTTCACAATCATTTGCATAAGATGTACTGGTGATTTAGGTTTCTCTCCTGGCTTTTTTCTTTTGAACTGGCTTCGGTTGTTCCAAATTCTGATCAGCTTTCTCTGTGGAGACAAAGATATTTGATTCAACATCATTTTAGATGGCAAACCAACATAGTCTTTTCTGAGATACTTATTTATTATAGGATTAATTACATTCGAAGGCCTTTGTTTAAATAATAAGCTTGTTTCTTCTCTCAAATCCCAAGGATTAAAGATTATATATTGTTTCAAGAGATGCAGCTTTCATTGAAATCATTAACAGCAACTGACCTTGTTTCAATCAGGTCAAATAAAAAAAGCCATTACTCACAGGTCCAAGTTCATCATTGTATTGCTAAAGCACTTACTCTGGCTTATGTTTGGGGTGACATTCTGTTTGATCGAAGCCTCTGGAACTGGTGGACGGGACTTAACGACTCCACTATCTGCTGGCACACTTGAACCTCCTGCAGTTACCTGAATATAAAACCAACACAAAAGCCCAGGCAATATTCAAAACACTGAATAAATCATATAATGTCAATATTCACATAGATCCATTTTTTAGAATACTCTTTTCATTACTTTGCAGTGAAATTCATCCTCCACATTTTGTCCGTTGTCCAAAGCACTTCATCGACCCGGCAACCTTCTGATCACAAGCAAAGTTCTCTAGCCACCAGGCATTGACTGCCTCTAAAATAAACCTAGGTATGTGTTTTTTTTTTGTTTTTTTTTTCAAGATAGTTTCCATTTTCGCAAAAAATTCCAAAAAAGAAACACAAAGACCAGTGCAGTGATGTGTGCCTTGACAGATTGTCAAGTGACTAATAACTAAAAAGGTGTATTCATTTGTCATGCATAAACGCACCATAGCGCTGATGTTTTGATACACTGAGACACGCAACACAGCTCTCAGAGGCAGTTATAGACTGGTGGTTAACGTACTGGACTCTAGTAATTAGAAGGCTGCTGGTTCAACCCCCACCAGGGCCAGATCACTGTTGGCCTTTTACTTTTAGAAACAAAGCAAAGCTCATTCAATAAAGTTTGTCTGTCCAGAAGACTAAAAGTAAATCAAATCGAGCTAATCAAAACAGACCCCAAACAAGTTGCATCTTACCTGTGGGGCATCATTTTCATCCTCTGGCTTCTTCTTCTTTTTCTTCTTTCTCTTGGCCTTGCCACTTTCAGAATTATC
Organism: Microcambeva barbata; assembly: GCA_034509105.1. Taxonomy (NCBI): domain Eukaryota; kingdom Metazoa; phylum Chordata; class Actinopteri; order Siluriformes; family Trichomycteridae; genus Microcambeva; species Microcambeva barbata. The sequence goes on from JAYDZF010000013.1 coordinate 19,259,225, forward strand.
CCCCTTTTCCTTATCATCCTCCGATTCCTGCAACAGATACTACGAATTAAGCTTCAAAGTCACATGAACATTTAATCCTGATTCAAAACTACATGCTCGTGCACTTATAACTATTATAACTATTTGGTGAGCCTGTGCCCACTGCAGCCTCAGATTCCTGTTTTTGTTTTTTTGACAGACTAATCATAAACTTACACCCATAGGCTGGGAAACTGGTGTCTCTTGGGTAGCAGCGTTCTCTACTTTGGGTTCTTCATAGTTTCCCCACCACTCAGTTGGAGCGTTCCAGTCCGAACCTGTATTTTCTGCTCCTAGACCATCTGAAATTCATAACAGCACATTAACACACAGTAAAATAAATGTTCAGTAAACTCACAACATTCCCAGGAGTTACGTCTCAAGAGTACCAAGAATCGTGAAATACCACAAAATTTGGTCATGGTAAAAAAAAAAAAAACTATTAATACCTATTTTTATAGTTTAAACACTTAAAATCAGTTTATAGACTGTTAGGCTGGAATGCAGTGAACCAATCACAGTGATTATGGAGCGACAGTTGCCTTACCAACCAATCAGTTATTTTTAACATACTCAGAAGCTCATTTAATAGTGATACTTAGTAGTTGTAGAAATAGTTGTAATAATAACAATAATAATATTCAGAAGCTCAGTGTTCATGAAAAGAGATTCTTCTGTTATTAAAGTAGTTTTGTTAAAGTCTTCTCTGAAATAACACTGGGCACCCTGGTTTTCTTTTCAGCTAAAACACTTTAGGGATCATTGTTACATTACATTATTACACCACTAACTCCAGATCATCTCAAATCACAGCACAGATGTTACCCCGATATGTACGTATAAATGTAGCAAAATTACAAAATTAGTAAATTATATTTTACCCTACAGAATTTAGCATTATAATGCATGACAAATAAAGCACAAATGCGTCTGCACAATAAAGCCATAACAAATGTGGAGGATATAAGTGATGAAAATAAGGGGTTCATTGTAAGAACACAAATGCTGATACATATTAAAGCTTTATAGTCTGAATTACACCAGTTCTGAACTTACTGAATGAAGACCACTCATCAGCAGGGAAACTTTCCACTTTCACAGCCGACTGAGTCACTGGATCCACACCTGAGAAAATGCAAATGAAAGAATATATAAGTGTAGCTGTGTCGATAGATAAAAAAAGATCCCTTGACTTAGTAGTGTAAGTAGTGTTGTGAATTAGATTACCAAACATGCCAGCTAACTAAACCAGGAGTTCACATTATTAATAATAAAATCATATGTTTTTGCTTAAATCACTTATATGGACCAAGGTATTTATTCCAAATAGAGTAGCTTTGGGGCAAATGTCTGAGTGACCAGATAAAGCCCAGATTTAAACTCCCATCAGACGCTCATCACTTAACCTGAACGAGATGAAGAATATGTCAGGAGTAAGTGTGCAATGCTTGCAGAAACGTTTCTACATCATTCTATAAATTAAATACATAATAGTGTGTTTCGTCATAATGGACATACTTCACATCATTCTTTGTTTTAAAAATATATTTTATTGACTACTGACAAAAAGGTGTTTTTAATTAATAACTATATTAAACAACCTAAATTTCATGTGAGCTTAAGCTAAGTTACCAAAATCTGAATTTCTTCTAATTCTATTTCTTTTTACTCAGCTTTATTTGTGGTGGAGCACGAGTAAAATCTTCCCATACCTGATGGTTTTAATCCATGTGCAGTAATCACTGTTTTAGGTTCAGTCTTAATTTTGCTGGGCCAAGAACCTGCAAAAACAGAATAATTTAAACATTATCAACTGAAAATTTTTTTTTTAGCTAAAACACCCAAAATTGTCTACTGCAATGCACATTAAATAAAAATTGGGAGATGGTCTGGGTAAATTGAATGCTGGACTTTTTTATTTATAGTATTTACTTATAGTAAGTAAGTATAGTAAGTAAGTAGAGTAAGTAACTTATAGTAAGAGTTATATATAGAGCGAAAATTCTATGGGTGAGTCTGATGCAGCCAAAACAATTTATGGACAAATAACTGCGTTGAAGCAAGTGGCTCGCCTCACAGCAAGAAGGTCCTGGGTTCGATCCCCAGGTGGGATTGCCCGGGTCCTTTCAGTGTGGAGTTTGCATGTTCTCCACATGTCTGCGTGGGTTTACTTTGGTTGCTCTGGTTTCCTCCCACAGTCCGAAAACATGCAAGTAAGGTGAATTGGCGAAACCAAATTGTCCGTGTTTAATATAACCGGTGTACTGATTCAACTTCTGTAATAAAAACCTCTTTCCTGTCATGAATGTAACCAAAAGTGTAAAATGATGTTAAAATCCCCAAATAAACAAAACACAAGTTTAATAGAATATTATGTGTCCATTATGACTTGAATGAACCAAAAGTTCTCTCCAAGTTATATCAAGAGTTATCAATTTCTTGCAACTGTTTGCTATCACATTCTTATTGTATGCTTAGCCATAAGAAGCTAGGTTAAAGTCTAAACTGCTGTAGGAATTTTATCTTTACGACTAGTTACTTACCCTCTGAATCTTGAGCCCAAGCCAAGGGCTCAGAGTTCTTATTTCCAGACCATTTCTCACTGTTCAAGGTGTTGACATGGGATTTAGGCTTCACGGACACTTCAGTCAATCCTCCCGCATTTACAGAGTTTACAGCATTCCAACTTGCTGGTGCTAAAGATAGCAGCAGGCAATGTTTTCACTGTTAAAATGCATAGAACATATTTGAACTGCTGTTATGTCCAACTTACCTGGTGTTGGGATGCCATCACCCTTGGGAGCCTTTGGAGCAGTTGACTCTATTCACCAAAAGATAGATAATGTAAAAACAAATGTTTTAATGATTATAATTAAAATTCCTAAAAACCATGGATCTGTATCATTAACTAAAACAATGAAAAACAAACAACTAACCTTTACTTTTGGTCTTCTTTGTGCTTCCAGATGCTGGAACTGAGGGCAGTTCTAGCTGCTGGCTGACAATTTGACCACCTCCAGGGCTCCCTGACTCATCTCCTGGGCCCTTCTCTTTCTTGCGCTGCTGGCGCTTTTCTCGGTTACTGATTTTTGTTTCCCAAGCACCTTTTAAATATGAAATATTTAATGTTAATCCATTAGTCATGCTTATCATCTCATTATTAACTTATCCAACAATTCAGCAAATCAAGTCATCCTACGTAAGTGTACAAAGCTCAGACACCAGGGAGAAGCCGACAGAATCTGCTGTCAATACTGTCCGATTTCTTCTATTGTTGCTTATTTTATAACAATGATTTTTAGAAACCAGAGTGTCTTGCTTTGTGGAATTAGGTTGGTTTTTACAGCAGTGCATTCTGGATTAATCACTAATGTAGTCGTAGTAAACATTTGGCAGGCTATCCCTTGGTTTTTTAGACCTTCTAGCCATCCATAGCAGTGCTATAAGCCAACTAGGTTATCTACACAGCAAAGATGAAGCTGTGGTGGAAGATTATGGATGGAGTGGAGATGGACTGGTGCCATATCAGGATATTCCTGCTGTTTCCAGTTTGCCAATGGAGAATTCACAACATGTTAGTTTTAAAAAAAGAATTTCTCTATTGTATAATACCTGATCACAAAAGTATTTAACAAATCAACTATGACCCATTCCTATTGTTTAGTAGCTGCCACTTCAACTCCAATGAGTCAGCACATACAGAGGCTCATATAACAATCAACAAAGCAGAGCTACTTCAATGTAGAACAGTTTTGCAACAATATACCTTCATCAGGCTCCTTTCCCTCTGTGAGGGAAACACCTTGAGTTTGCTTGATCTCTGGTTTTGGTTTCTTCTTAGTTTTCTTGATCTATGTTGTAAAAAAGTCATTTTATGAATACTGATCCACATCCCCCTAGGTGTGGCCTGTTCTAGCTACTTAACAATTTCTATATGGCCACACCAAACACTGATCCATAAGCTTATGGGATCACAAAAGACAAGCCAAGGTGTAAAGCATATCACATTTCCCTTTGTGTATTGTTAAGAAATACTACCACACTACAGTAGTTTCCGTTCTGAACTTTCCACCAGAATTTTAATCTTTACTAACTTTTAATTGTGCTTGTGTGTGTTAAATGTTGATTTCTTGAATAGCTTTGTCCAGTCCACCAAAATAGAATTTCTGTGTAGTAATCAGAACAGGTCACGGTCACATAGAGTTGACAGTACTATTCACACACCAGAGGAGGAGGGTGGCATGGTTGGTTCAAATCTCACTACAGCTAGGTTGCACAAAGCCTTGAACACTAATTGCTTAGAATCTGAACTGTACTGCGTTGGATAAAGCATCTGCTAAAACTGTGAACTCAAACTTTGATGGATATATATATTTTTGCTTTTTTTTTTTCCTGTTTTTGAAAAAAAAAAACTGCCAATCTGAAACTATATGATAAGAAAACTTAATCTGACTAAATATCTGTGTCAGGCTTATGTGGGACAATATGAAATAAATATAATCTGGAAGCATGGTATCCGTAAGGAATCAATTAATATACTAAATATTTGAATTGTGAACTTACTTTATCAGCTTTAGGATCTACAGGAGGTGAAGAGGGTGCTTCCGCAGGTGGAGAAGGTTGTTTTTGTTTAGGAGGCTCTTTAACAACTTTGACTTCTTGTTGAGGCTCAGGAACCCCATTTGACTGGGTCTTCTGCTGCATGAAAATGACTTAATAAATCCTTTCTTACATGTGGAATGGTATTCTGTGTATTATTACATTTAAAAAAGTTCCTTGTAACACATGTAATACATCACAAGATATTACATGGGCTTTTTAATGGACTTAAAAAAATGAATAATCACAAAAAGAAGTACAAAATTAGGAACTGGTGCAAATACTGTACACTTATGAAATTGTACTGGGCTTATTGACTACTTTTATTTATTTGCTGAAGTTGAAACATCATTTCCAGAAATTGATTTTACAACTGAACTCTTCAAGGATTTTCAACTGGCAGTTAACAACAATAAGGTATGAAGTGACAATGTGACCAGTAGGATAGATGTGATAATTTAGTACAAAATGGCTACTTAAGTAACATATAATTGTACATGGTTCATATTCCATTCGTGTTCGTAGGTACTTTAATTGTGTGAATTTCGAAGAATTCTTTTCTAAAGTATTAAAAAAATAAAACAAAAGAGTCCACAAAACCTAACATAATTAATACGGTGTATCTATTGTGTTTACTCCTTTAATTTTGCGTAAACATTTAGCAAACATAAAAGCAGGTTGGCCATGCTAACGTGGCCAACTGGCTAGGAAGACAGGAAGCATAGAGGTCGTCGTACAAATAGCGGTTCATTCAAATTCAGCTGCTTTGAGTCGATTCCAAAGAGTCGATTCTTTCATTATCCAAGATAACCGTGTAGTCGGCACTAGCGACTTTACTGAGTGAACTGATTTGGTTTACTTCGTTTCAAACTTTAAGTATTTTTGCTTTGGAATCGGATTTCTTTATTATTTCGTTTTTGCTGCACGTAGACTGTACTATTTAGATGTTCTAAATGAGCTACACAGTAATCCTGCTATTATTTTAATGTGGATAAAAGGCCAACTGGCTAGAATAAAATAAATGTGTCACGTGGATTAAGTAGGGTTGACTATGATACATAATGTCCCAATCCATACCAATTACATTTAATATAATTTATATTATTGTTTACATAATATAGACCGGGTTATAGTTACTAAAACTAAAAAACATATTTATTATGAAATGACAGAATCTGCTGAATCTGAATAATATAATTTTAGAAAACTACGACACTTGGCCATTATGATGAAATGAAGCCTTTATTGCCGTCACAGAGTGTAAGCCTACATAGTGTAAATATAATAATTAAAAAGACAAACGGTACTCAAGGGTTGATAAGGACCGAAGTGAGGTAAAAACGTGGTATTGCACAAGCCCCGAGTAGTTTAGCTACATATAACACAGAGGCAATATTGCTGTCATCATAAATATAAGTGAAGTATAGTGGAACATTATTTTCAATTCTACCCATAATTATAATAATAACTTTGACAAGTTTCAATTATCTTCATTAAACTGTTGCACTGCCTTGATGCCAAGGTTTTGTACTGAACCGTGTGTAAACTCGACTTAATCCATTCATAATCCTTTAAAATCAGAATCTGAGTCGACTTCTGGATTTGAGTGATTCAGTGATTAGCATGTAGCGGTTAGCTTAGCTTGTGGTAAAAGTAGATTAGCTGGTAATACTCGGCAGATAACGACATACCTTGTCAGTCGCTTTCTTTCTGTTTTTCTTCTTCGGTTCTTCGGCTTTAGTGACTTTGATCGGAGGGGTCTTAGCAGCGTCGTTTACATTGACATTAATCTGAACGTTCCTCTCAGTCTTAGCTACAGGACGTTTTCTTCTGCGAGCTCCGCCACAGGCCGCGGTCCACAGCAGCACCACCGCTATAACAAGGCCGATCAGAGCCGTGCACACGATCACCCAGCTGGGACAGAGCTCCGGTTTTATACCAAAATCTATCCCGTACTCATTGCGAAGAAAGTTTAGTGCAGAAGACATAAGCTGACGGAGACGGGAAGCGACCAGGTCGGCTTGCTCCGACAGAACGTCTTCCAAGCTTGATGCCATCTTACCTCGCTCACTTGCTCCACCGCGCACACTCACTCACACACACTATGGCACAGTGTAGTTCCTGTGCTGAGGCTCTGATTTCACAATTACAGTCACAAACACACTTGTAGTAAACTTTCTTGTCGTGCCATATTTTTGTTGTTATACATTTGTGTTTCTTATTTGTACAGTTAGATCTTAACGTACATACATTTTACTTGTTTAAATAAAATACAACATTGAAACCGATAATTTATTGCACAATTACATGGATAAACGGTAGAACAATTTACAACCACAAATTGGCTAAATTACAATCAATCCATTGTAGAACTAAAATAATTCAATTTTACTTTGAACCCTTTTTAAATAGCACAACTGTGAAACTGCTAATTGTTTTATTGTGAAAGTTCATAATGAAACTCAACTAGCTTACCATGAGCTCTCACACTAGTACCGTAGATGGTAGTTTCCATTAAAGTTCATGGAGCTGTAAATAAAACTATTAAAATTCACAGTACATGTTTTACAGCAACTAAAACAATTGCAATTTTCAAAATTATTGGAAGATTATTCTTAGTAAAACATGTTTCCTTCTTTTAAAAAGCTAATCTGGCTAAATTTGTCTTTCAGCAATAAGCTAAAGCAAAATCAGCTTAATTCCAGTCAGTGTTGCCTTTGGAAAAATAAAATTTATTTTAATATTAACAATTATGAACACCATCATTTCCCACTAAACCTAGCAGAAGGTTTTAAAGAAGAAGGGTACAGAGAGTTCTCTATCACAATGTGCATAAAAATACTACTGGTTAAAAACGCATTAAAACTCAAACTAATTCCAGCCATTTCAGTTTCAGCCAAAATCCAGTTCCAGTCTGAAATAAAGACATGATTTAATGACTTGAATAAAACTCTGACTTAACCCTGAGGACTTTTGTCCAGCATTGTTGCCGAAACTTATGAGCACACATTCTTACATTTCAAAATGTTGTGAAAAGCCTTCTCAGAAATGTGTAGACTGTGACATCCACAACGTGTGAGCTTTCCTGCACGGTAAAGTAATACATTTATCAGAATTAAATTATTTAAATATATAGTATCAATTAATGTTACACACATCTCACACACCAAAGACATCTAACAACTTAAACCAAAGCTTTCTGAGTAACAAAATTAGTTTTTATTATCCATTGCAAAACATTAATAAAATGTTCATAAAATAAATTAAGAGAAAATAAGATGTAAAATTTGTGGCAGCAGTATAGGGAAGGTATTCTTTCTGTTCCAGCTTGACTGTGTCCCTGTGCACAAACAAGGTCTAAAACTCATGGTTTGACTAGTAAGATGTGATGAAACTTACATTGCCTAGGCCTAACCTCAACCCTACTAACATGTTTTGCAATAGGGGTGCTCTTTTGCTTGTTTTTGGTACAAAGAGAGGGTCAGCTCCACACAGGGAATCAATCTGCAATATGTTAGAATCGATGCCAAACAGTAAAAACTTGCTAATTTTAACGTTTAATAAAATAATAAAACAAATGTTGGTGGTAAACTAGTATTCAAAAATCTGCATCAAGGGTGAATTTACAATCCATTGTATTTGACATGACTCCAAATCGTTGGTACTCAGCCACACGCTTCTCAAAGAAGTTGGTTTTTCCTTCTAGTGAGATGGACTCCATGAAATCAAATGGGTTCTCCGCTTCATATACCTATTAACATGAAAGAACAATACTTTAAAATACATCAGAAAGAACACAAAACATTGAATGAAATATCATACCAGTTCATCTGCTACAAGTACCTAAACAGTCATTGTCTATTGTATCATAAACACCTAAACAACACATCACGTTGTTAGGGTAGAGGTACAATAAGTCAGTCCTCCAATTGCACAGACAGATTTTATTTGGCCTGTGGCCTCTCTAATGAAATACATTTGCATGTAGCCAATAATATTTACACATAATGCCAAGTTATTATGTTTTAACACAAATCCTGAACAGCAGCATGATAGCTTTTTGGAGCCACAAGGACCCGGCCAATCTAAGTGAACGGGGTAGAAGGGCCTTAGTCAAGGAGGTGAACAAGAACCCAAGGAGAGAGGAGAGGTTTTGAAGCAGCAGACTAGTCAGGGGTGAGGCAAAGATGAAGGCAGCAATGTACAGAGACATCCTTAAATGATCCAGAGCGCTCTGGACCTCAGACCGGGGTGAAAGTTCAACTTCCAACAAAACGACCCTAAGCACAGAGCCAAGATAATGGGGAGTGGCTGTGGAACAACTCTGTGAATGTTCTGGAGTGGCCAAGCCAGAACCCAGACTTGAACCTGATTTAACATCTCTGGAGAGGTGGCTGTTCACCAAATACTCCCCATCCAACCTGATAGAACTGGAGAGGTTCTGCAGAGAAGAATGGGAGAAACTGCCCAAAAATAAGTGTGCCAAGCTCGTAGCATCATACTCGTAAAGACTATTGCTGCCAATAAATTGACATTTATTGAAATAAAGTTGAAACATAACAAAATGTGAGAAAAGTGAAGCACTGTGAATACTTTACCGATGCCCTGTAAATACATTGTGAAATATACAAAACAAAGTAAATATGAAGTAACTAACTTTAGGCAATCCTAAATCCATTAATAATCGATCAGCAACAAACTCGATGTACTGTTTCATCAAAGAGCAGTTTATCCCAATCAGGTCAACTGGTAAAGCCTCAGTAAGAAATTCCTGAAACAACATACAACGATGTTAGGTTGGTCTTGATCATGAAACAAAGTTTCTGTTGTAGTACAGGCTTTACAGACCTGCTCAATGTTTACAGCTTTGGTAATAATATCCTTCACTCTTTCCGCTGATGGCTTATTTACCAGGTGGCTGTATATAAGGCAGGCAAAATTACAGTGCAAACCCTGCAATGGTTACAATGGTAGTTACAATCAGTCACAAGTAATGTGCCTTTTAAATTAATCTGTGAATTACGATAGACTGAAAACATCCTTTGATATAAATTCCAGCCAAAAACATTCGTCCACCTCATCTCTGCTGATGAGTTCATTTGAGTAGGTCAGCCCAGGCATTAATCCTCTTTTCTTCAACCAGTAGATGGCAGCAAATGACCCTGAAAAAAAGATTCCTTCAACGGCCGCAAATGCCACCAACCTCTCTCCTGGGAATATAGAACATATTTTAAAATAGTAAAGGTATATCAATTTATAATAATTTGAAAATAACAATGAAAAAACTTACCAAAAGTAGAATTTGAGTCCGATACCCACATTAGAGCCCAATCTGCTTTTCGTCTCACACAGGGCAGGGTCTCAATGGCATTAAATAAATATTCTCTTAAAAATAATAGACGGATCATAAGAAATCAAATAAATAAACAAACAGTAAAATTATGCACACAAACACATTTATCTTTTTACACATCTGCACACACACACACACACAATGTATATACTAGCTATTATTATAATTTCAATTCAAATTTCTCAAACTGCACAATCTAAGACCCAGATCAGGGTCTCCCACTCCTGTTTCTGTCCTTGTTGGAGCCAGTTTGTGCTACTCTCGAAACAAAGTACTTAACAGCATGTTAAGTTATGTCATTCACTGCAAGTATATTAAATTAAAACGTGGTGGAGTACATTGGTTTCCTTCCACTCTATGCTATCCCATTCAACTCATACTTCCCTAGAGATTCCTGTTACAAAAACCAGGTAACCTCAATGAGCACTCAACTGAAATATGTTGCACCTGCCACCACCTTCTTCTGCGACAGACCCAGAGTAAACAGAAATACCAGATCCCTCTGGTGATCTCTCACCTTTCCTTTAGATCCTTGATGTACGTGTTTATGAGCATGCTGTACATCTCAGAATGCACACACTCAATCAGAATTTGAAACCCATAGAAAGCACGAGCTTCTGGAACCTGCACCTCCTGACTGAACCTCTGCACCTGCAAGCATGACGAGTTGATCAAATATATGCTGACCTTCAGAGCCCAGGGTCATACCATATAGCCCTTCGTTCAATAAGATTTAGCCATTTTGAGCACAACCAGTACAAACACCATTGGTCAGAAGAACTAGTGACACTAAGTTTCTTGCTCGATTGTTTTGTGTCTATGGAGCCACACTGTTGTAGAATGTCCAGAATGATACGTGGCATCATCTTGTTATAATAATCTTGGACTCCTGAAAAGTCATCACTTTGAAGGCAGCATGTGTGTCTTTACAAATCAGTGGTGCATTTAAACATACTGATGCTCCTCCAGTCCATGAAAGATGTTGGATTTTGTACTTTGCACCCAATGTTTAATTTTCTTGAATACAAGCTGACCCATGCCATCATCTGACCAAATCTGCCTCACTGTCTTTTAGACCATACAACCTTTGTATACAAAGTTTCAGGTTGCCTTTACTCTGCAGATTCACAACATTACAAACATAACATGGTGCAATCCTGCATTGAGAAATGCTCCTTTTGAAGTATCTTGTGATGGATCCTCTTTTTATAACCGACGAACATTCCCTCACCTCAGCTTATTATATATTCTGTCTTTACAAAATACATTCAAGTAAAAAAGAGGAAGAAAAATCATGTAATTAAAATTTTTATGATTAAGATGAACTCACTAGGTTCTCGTTAACAATGCCATCACTTGCTGCAAAGAAAGCCAACACATGCGATATAAAATGTCTCTCATCAGGCTTTAGTCTCTCCCAGTGGGCAAGATCCTTGGATAGATCCACCTGGATAAAAACAAAATGGGCATAATACATAAACCCTCAAACTGACCCATCTCTTCAAAATCTTAAGACTAAGAATCCAAGTCCATACTAAACCATGGTCTGTGAGAGCGAAGAAATAAACTGGACCAAATATAGAAATGGTTATTAATAAAGTGTGTTTGTTTTTTGGGGGTTATTACTTACATAATTAAGTACATAATTATTTGTTAAGGTCATTTGTTTTAGACCATGAAAATCTAAATTTCTCATTTTAACTGTTGGAATCTTTTCAAACAATTCCTTCATGGTCTCTATAAAAAGCAGTAATGATCATGTTGAGGCATTTGCTGTTGTGTTGTGTGTCTGCTACCCCCTTGAAGCCAGAGATCGTCTGATAAATATAATACAATATATTTATTCTGTAAAGTGTATTCTTTTTCCAGATAATAGCGCCCTACTCCACAAGAATTACTCACCGGTTTGATGAGTACAAAAATAGTCTCAATCATATGCTATGCCTAGTGGCTGGAAAAAAATGATCACAAGTTGTTCCGCTAGATTCTGGGTCTGTAAACTTGCCCACCGGCAAAACAATGAATGCTCT
>JAYDZF010000013.1:19320652-19331697 GCA_034509105.1 Microcambeva barbata
CTCAGTCAATGAACCAAGTGAGTGCTCCCAAAGTGGATCCTTTCCCCTCTCCACCTTTCGCAGTGAGTTAATATGCATAATGATACAATTCCTATTAATGTAAAACCTGATTCAAACAAATAAATAATATTCCAGGCAGTCAAGCAAAGATCTCATCATTACACAGAATTTCCTATTTTTTCATTAACATTATTATGTGCAATGATTGAATAATTAAATGAAATGATACCATCACTGCAAATAGTCAATGAAAAAAACACAATTAAATAAATTGCCAGAGCCAACAAATCATGACTGAAATATCCCTGAACAAGGCACCAAACCTCTAACTGCTCCCCGGGCGTCTTGGCTAGGGCTGCCCAACGCGCTTGGCACATGTGCTCACTGCCCCCTAGTGTGTATGTGTGTGTTCCACTGCATAGACTAGATTAAAATGTAGAGTATAGTGACATCTGACCATGAGCTTGTTGTAAGTATTTGATGGAGTGACCCACCACCATCCCCTTTGCACCGCCAACACATTTACTCTCCTGAAAAGGCTTTACACAAGAAAATGATTTGTTAGTTTTATTCAGAATACAGTTTCAGGTCAATGAGCTTGTGGCCACTGGAATTTTCTCCATGGACATCACAGACACAGTCTATAATAGGGTAACCTGCAGCTGAGATCGCCATACAGCTCTGATTTCAAAATCATGTCAATCAGCCCTACGTGTGTGTGTGTGTGTGTGTGTGTGTGTGTGTGTGTTCATTACAGATTCGATGAGATACATGCCTGATAGACAGACATCAGCTACGAATGAAACCAGCCTGCAGATTCTGATTGAGGAGGGTGAGTCAACAGTAAAAGTTTACATACATTTGTCGAAATGGGGTTATAGGATTATTTATTTTATGACTGAAATATTTCAGTATTTTGGTATTTTATGAATATTTTGACCATGTTTGAGAATGATTTATCAGGAATGTAGCCACCCATTACATTTAAGTGCATTCATTACACATATAAAACAAAGCACATTTTAAAGGAGAATAGGCTGGTTGCAAAGTTTGAAAAACAAATTGAACATAATTTAGTTTTTGCTACTTAATATTTGTCATTTGTACTTCAATTATAAGTTGAAGGTTTGGCTTAGTGGGAGTAACAAAATTAAATTGGCAGATGGAAAAAAAACAAACTACTCTTTTACTTCTCTTACCATATATCCCTCAAGGTCCTGCACTTCAAGGATTTCAGCATGTTTCATTATTGGGTCCTTCTGCAGCTTCGAGTGGTATGGGATTTTAAATATGTACTTATTCCTTCCATTTTTTATGTTTGTTGATATTTTTTCATTAAGCAGAATTTGACAGATTTTACAATATCTTCTTTTTATCTTCAGTGGATTCATTTGATTCATCCAGCACTTCATCCGGAGAGGTTTATGAAAATACAGGACAAAATGCTGAAGATTTTGTTGATTACAAGAAAACTGAAAAGGACAGAAGTGACTTGCAAAGTGGAAGTATGACTTGTTTGATTAATTTGATTAAATTCTTGATATTTCGGCAACTGCACTATTCAGTGTGTCTGAAAATCTGATTTTGAAATATAAGGGATTTTGCATTTATATGAACTATTTATGAACAACTCCCTGTGTCCAAGTGGGTTTCCTCCATGCACTCCGGTTTCCTCCCTCAGTCCAAAAACATGCCACCATTTTAATTGGAAACACTGAATTACTCTGCAGGTACTTAGCCACTAGGATGCCCAGGCAAGAGCATTATGGTGGACCACAAGCCTGAATAAATAGAAGGGTTGCGGCAGGAAGGATATGCTGATTGATTGGTTGGTCTAAATTGCAGATGCTTGATTATTAAGGGAACTAGTGTGTGTGAGAGAATGAGAAACCCACTGAACATATGTTACCCTGTACATAATGAGTTATTGTCTTGTATTTTGTGTCTTAGAGACTGGTATTGAAGTAAAAGTATAAAAATAGAATTAAATGAATAAATAACGAATTCTCCTAGTGTGACCTGATTGTATGTAGAAATTGACCAGATGTAGAAAAATATTGAAAATTCTACTTTAAAAAACATTATCATGTGACATAGGCAGTCCAGGTATCTAAGAGTATGACAACAGTCATTACAGCTAATCCTACTTTATAATATCTGCTGTTCTGTAAAACCAACATAACTGAAATGTTTTATACAGGGCTGAACATGGAATCGAGCGATGGAGCAGATTCTCCTATTTACTCTCCCGTGACTGCTGAAGTAGATTACTACAATTCTGACAATGACGACTACGATGATGTTGCTAACTTTTCACAGACACTATTGACGTGACCCAGATCTTATATTTTTAAATTCATCCTGATTTACTTAGCAAATATCTGACTACCTGAGAATATGCTGATATGTGTTTAATACATCTAAAGTATAATGTAAAAGTAAAATGCCTTTTGCCACAACATTAATGTTTTTTTTTTAAGTTTATTAAATGATTTGATTTTCAAATCAGTTGATCAGTTTAGCAGGAGAGATCAGTGATGAAAAAACTGACTGAAGTTGTGTTTATTTCTTACAAATCCAAAGTGCAAAATATTATAAATAAATAAATAGATATATTTCACTATATATTTCCCATACTCTAATACAGCATAAAAAGATTTAAAAAAACTTCAACTAAACTGGAGTGCTTCTCAATTACAGCACATTCGAACTCCCAACATTACCAATAAATAAATACTAATAAATAAACATATGAAAAACGACTTCACCCATACTACAAGTAATACGTAATGTATCACTATTCAAAAGTCATTATTCTTCAATAAAGAAAGATGATAGATAATAAAGTTTTATTCATTACTTTATGACAATCCAATCTCAATCACAATTCTATTCGAATATAGAAGGAATATTAATAAGTCTGGCCATAAGACAAAAAGTTAATTCCCAAATGGGGCAGTCCAAGGACTTCAAATCCCATCAGCCCTCAGTGCTCGGGTCCTTTCCAGGACTTCCAGCACAGCTTCCTGCATGCTGGTGCAAACCAGTAAGTAGACTTGAACTTAAACCTTTTTGTTTAAAAAGTTGACCCAGCTAACCCTACAAACATTCATCCCACTTCTTGCAATCACAGTGTGCGTTGTTAAACAATAAATAGTTCTGGTGTTTGTAGATTGCACCAGCACAAACAAGAGTGTACCAAACCTTTAAAGGTACCTTTAAACAAACTGTAGCTTTGTTACAGTCAGATTAAAAGTTAAGATGGATGTGTAGTATGTCTTATATTCCCCTGATGGAAGCATTTTACTGGATCACTTTGCAAGTTTGTGAAATGTTTCTGTTGAAAAACATGTTTCATGATCTGCGTTGTAGCCTAGCTGTTAAGGTGCTCAACTAGGAAGCAAAAAAGCTGGTTCAAACTCCACCACTGCCAGGTTGTTTCTATTGGGCTTTTGAGCAAATCCATTAAAACTGAAATGATTGGACTCTATAGTGTAAGTCACTTTGGACATGAGTGTCTGCTAAATACCAAAAATGAAAATCTTGATCAGTCACTTCACCATACTGGCCTATAGAGTTTATTGGATTGATTTATAGAAAGATGGATTCTCATAAAAGTGTTTCGTCACTTTACGGTTATGCATTGATGGCGTCCCCTGCACACTGTTAGCCATGAAAACAGTTTATAGCACTTTGGTCTTAGATAACCTTAGATAATGGTATTATTGTAATATTAATTTAATCTGCCGTCAAGTCTATTCAATTGAAATATTTATGGTTGGCTTGCAGAACATCTGTGTGTTTAAACTTGTAATTATGTTTCAATATAATGTGTTTTTAATAACCATGAGCTAATGAGGCTTTCTTTTGTAAAGTAACAGATTTGTACCTCTTGTTGTAAATAAACTGTTCCACTTGATTAGGTAATCTATTTCACTAATGTTTATTCTATGTTGTGCTTGGTTGTTTTACACTTGTATTTGTTTCACTCACTTTATGTTTAAATAAATGTTTAAGATTAAAATGCTTTATTTCGAAGGCGCTCAATAGGTTGATGGTGATCTGTTGATGGGATGGCACAGTGCACTCTGGTAGATTGCGGTTCATTTAAACAGGTCAAAGTGATTGACAGGAAATGTTTGTTGAATTAGTGGTTTGTTAATAGTATATATCATCCCACCTAAAGCACTGTTAATATAGAAGTTTGTCATTAATCAGTAGCCACTTTGCTCCATTTTTTAAATTTTGTTATGAACACTACTTGTAAAGACACACAGATGTTTTTTATTTTATTTTATATTAAACTACAAATATGGCTGTTTCACTCATGTGTGGAATAAGCTGAATTACACATGTCTGATCTTATGATGCATACATAAATTTTAACCCTAAAATCTGAAAATCATCTTTGCGGGGCAATCTTGGAACCTTTTGTTGAGCTTTCAAAAGTTTCAAAGCTTTTGGAAAAACCAAGTTCATAATTGTCCATAATGGTGTACAATGCCACTCAGAGCTTTAAAATTACAGTAGCATCCCTTAAGAGGAAAATGTACAGTTTAGTTAAAAGCCATCATTACTCTCTAGAGTTTCTCTGAAGAAATGTTTTATTATACCACATATAATGTGGTAACAATCAAGCGATTATTCTTCTGTTTCACAGGAGTGTTTGACTAAACATTTGTCTTATTGTTCAGGAATGTCTGGTGAGATGATCACACTGGATTCTTTTGCTAAATTAAACAAATGTTTTAAGAATAAATGTACTTGCTCATGAGAGCGATGTTACTTGATAGGCCTCCTCAGAAACCCTTAGTTCTATGCTTGTAGATTTCATTTGAGACCACTTGCTGTGACCTACTAGGAAAAACAGTTTTTTTTTTCCACGTTAGGGCATTTTCTTATAAAATTAAACTGTATCAGACTAAATTGGGGTAGTTTTCAGTTTTTCTTGTTTGTTCCTAATGAATGAAGGTGCCCTTCATACCTTATTTACCCACAGCTCGAATAATTATAGATACTGAAAAAGCATTTGTTTTTGTCTTAGTTTTACTTTAATAACATTATGTTCACACTGCAGATGGTCAAATGCTGAAATTATTTGAGCAGATGTTGTATTTTATTTGCATGGAACTCAGTCCAGCAGACCCCCTGCATTGTTTGACAGTCATTTGGGACATTTTCATGTTTAATCAGTCACACAACAGTTACTGATGTAAATATGTGCATTCTAGTGTACTCACACATGGGCTTGTTAGTGTAAAGATCATAAAAACGCTTTTTCTATGTCTGACGGATTAGGTGCCACGACTGAGACAGAGACAGGCTGGCGCATCTGCTGTTCTTGCCATGACTCCCTTGGAGTGAGGACTTGGGGAACAGGTCTTGGTTATTTCCCATTCACAGTCCATTTGTAATTCTAGGTATATAAACATTTACCATGTGTGTTATTAGACCTGGATACTTGCTAAAGCTTTTGGTTTTGCAGCCTCATTTGAAATGACATACTGAAGCTGTCCTGTTAAAATGGCTCATCGCGAACAGCATGTGATGCTTGTAGGACAGAAGCAGAGCTGGCACCTCACCCATAAACATGCTGTGTTAACTCTTTAAAAATGGTTCTGTCACCAAAGGTTGATGTCATAGACATAAGATGTCATTTATCACAGCACTAAATTAAAAACAACAATGTTTGGTATGACCACTAAAACCAGATCACTGATTTCTGGATTTCTCCCTGTTGACCAAGCAAAAGCCTGGTGTCAACACAACATGCCGTCCCTGGTTCACTTACACCCTGGGGAACTTCAAGGGGTCAAAATTAAATCAACATGTTATGCTAAGGCAAATAATCAGTCGACACTCAGTGGATATTCAAACCCGGATTGATGTCATTTGTTCCAATAGGAGCTAATTGTGCCCAGACAGGCCTCAGTGCCAATGGAGTGAATAAAGTGATTGACAGGCCCTGCTGAGTGTTGACTTTGGACTCAAAACAAGTTTGTTGGCAGGGGTTGCAGGCCAGATGAACACTGTAGAAATTATGAGTGGTCTAGTATATCTTTAGTGAATGATTAAAATGTTAATATAAGGTGAGACAAAATCGAGCTTCAAAACCATCTTTAAGCACCACCTTAGCCATCTGAATTCCTTCCCTTTCTTCAGATGTGTTCCACAAGTCTAATGGAGGCTCTGCTTGAGATGATATTTGTTACCATTAGGCACTAACAGTCAATTGACCCTGTGATCCAACACAAGTGACCTGTCAGAATGCATGCTTAAATGTTCTCAGGAATGAGCTTGCAAATCTATCTAACCTGTATGAAATCCATCTGACCAATCAACACATCAAGGTGAAATTAGGGATCATCATTTTTTTTTAAATAAAACCTTTAAGCAAGCGACAAATCTGTGAACAAATATCTGAAACATTTATGTTTATGCATTTATTTATTCAGTTTATGTATTTCTTGTCACACTATGAACTGCGCATACATTAATTCTATATGATATTTTATAGGATAGTTTTTAATGAAAACAAAGACAACGTTAAATTATTTTTATCCCTATCAAAGTCACAGTTTTTAATAAGTATTAGCTTACAGGCATATTTCGGTTTAGGAAGGTGGGGGGTGTCAGAGTTAAATGACATTGTCAGCAGTGAACATGACTCTGATGCTAATACTCCCCAAATCCCTCCTCATCTTTAAATTACTTAGAGAAACTTCCTTTACCAGCCTTTCAGTGTCAAAGCTCATTTCCGTCTTCATCTTGTGGGATTCAAATGGGGGTCTGTCTCTCTGGAGCGTTAGGGGTTTTAGGTTTCCCTCAGAAGACCAGCTGCTTCACAATTAATAAATGTGTTGGTGATTTTTATTGATCATAAAGCACTGCTTTACCTTTGCCATAAGTAATATAGTCATTACATGCAGAAGGTTTATAATACTAACCAGCCCTTTATAGAGAATACTAGTGTGTTGCGGTTTTTTGTGACAGATGTTAAAACCATGACATTATTTTATAAAAAGACACAGTTTCACCACTGTGCTTTACCCCTGCATTTTAACCCAATTGGTGCAGTGAAACACACATATACACACTAGTGAACACTAAAGGGCAGTGAGCACATGTTTCCTAAGTGGTGAGTAGCCCTTTTTGTCTAAATACATTCCATAACAATGATAACACAACCACATTTTACCATATTCACCACACACATGCTTCAAATTCAAGCCGTTGATGTCCACTTACAGTCAAATTAGAATGTCTTGATTTGTTGGCTTAGAAGGATCCACTTAGAATCCACTGTCTTTTAGTTTATAGCCCACGGCCGGTTTTAAGGGTTTATCTGCTAAGATTTGAGTAAAATGATTAAAACAATTCTTCGCTGAAAGCTGCACTTAAAAGTTACTCACACTTTAGTGAAGTCTAGGACTGAATCTCAAGTGTCTGTCTCAGAGCTGAAAAATGGCACTAGTCTGCAGGGTTGCCAGATTGCATACATATTTCCTTATCTTTCTAATTAATCAATTGCGCAAATAACTTGAAACTGGTTTGCGGGTAATTAAAAATGAAACCAAACTGGAGTGAAGAACCAATATTATTATTAGTGGAGTTAATCGAGGAAAGAATATCAGCTCCCTCCCCTCTTGAGTTCTCTTAAATATCTGGGGGAGTAGGATTGATTCTTAGACTTATCAACCTTCTCAAGTTTTAAAGTAGGACTCAATTTTGTCAATGTTTTTGTTTTATGGACATGGCTCAGTTGCAGACATAATTGAAGGTAAAATTTGTATAATTTCGGTTTAATTACATTAAAGTTAAATAAAACAACATTTATAATCTTTACACAAGTATTAACTAGCAACAAAATGTGAGTTGGAAAAGCAATTTATTGTGCTATATTCTTAAAATAAGAGGTGTGTAGACTTTTAAGTGTCACTGTTTTTATAATTTTAGTAAATTGTTCCAAAAAGAATTTTTTTCTTGTGATTGACTATGTATTAATGTTTAACAAATTAACTACAACACTGAAATTGAATAAGATTTAAATAGATTTAATAAAATACACATGTGATAAATATGGTATATTACAGGTATATCGTAGACTATGCTGAAATATTCTTTGAATAGAATAATAAATTAAATGTCATATTTGCCTTTATTAATTACACCACTAGGCTTAGTTCTTAATTTTATTTTCAACAGTTAATCTAAGTCATTAACTTGGGGATTAAATCAGCAGTTAGTTTGCAAGTGTTAAGCATTGTAGATTAACCCGCTGCCCTCTGTTGAGTCTCTTGACTATCCAAACACACTATTGCACTTTCTTTTCAAGTGTTGATTCTGCAAACGTCTTTTACGCTCGTATTATCTTAGTCAGTGTTGGGGTCACTAGTGTTTGACTCATTGACATGTTGACATTATCTTCATTGCATCACACAATGAAACTGAAGCAAACAAGACTGCCAGCAATTATCTCGCCCTTGTTTCATCCATAAAGCAGGTGGACCCTGGATATAGGCAGGTTGATCTGTTTAAAGAGACAGGTGTTATCTGGTGGATTGACATTAAACTACATTAGAGAAAATTCCTCACTGACGTGGCAATTCACCAGAATTTATAACTCAATGAAACCTGCTACAAAACACTGAGACAACATAAGGCCCACATGAACACATATTCAACCTGAAAAATAACTTGGTCATAGTTAAGTTAAAGAAATAACAAGGCTGTCCCTTTATGTCAAATTATTTATCAAATAAATGGCACGCTGCCTGTTTACTTGCAGAATGCATTACAATATGACATAGATTTAGCTGGAAATTAGGTATTTGGCACTAACTTCAACTCTAAGTGGAAATCAGTGTAGAAGATGGTTTAGAAATCAACAATTTCTTGTGTTATACCAAAAGAAGATTTTTGAACAGTGGCATTGCAGAAGCTGAAGAATGAATGAAGAGATGGAGAATGCTTTGTAGCAGAGTATGGTGATGATGATGATCACTGATAAACATCTTTTTACTCTTTCGGATAATCTATATTATTGATTTGCCATAGATTTGTGCCAGTTGTCCTTTCTGACACAACCCTCCCTGTTCACATAGGTGTGAGACTTGCACTACAGTGCACTGGTTTATGCATCTTGGTGGAAAACTTCACAAAGAAAAGACCTGGATTAGTCCTAGGGATGAAAGCGCTACCCACTGAGCTACCATAACACCCTTAAACATATGGGGCAATAATCTGAATAAGCAAAACCACTGCAAGTATGTTGTTGTGTGATGGCTACAAAATCTGTGAAGAAAGCCAGGACATTTATGGTTAAAGATTTAAAACCTAGAACTGACTTGTCCAAATCCACATTAAAAAACCAACAAACCTCAATAATTAGTAACAGATTATAAATTGTCCAGATGTCTCATCTGGCTACATTTAATCGATTGTTGGTAATCAGCTTTGTAGCTCTTTCCATCTTTTTATGTTCCAATATAGTCCAGCCAGTGATGTCAAAAAGGCAGGGAACCAATCCAACAATGTCTTGCACATTCTTTTTTCTTGTTCTCGGGCTTGAGTTGATTGCTTCCTCTTTCTTTACTGCATGTGTGTGTACCTTTTGAAATTCTCACAGAGCCTAAACACAATGGGATACTCGACCTCTGACCTGAGGCCAAAGCCAAGCCCAATCTGAAAGTAGCATAGTTAGCTGGCTTTGTCTTATCCCAGACAGCGATTGAATGAAAGATCAGGCTCTGGGGTCACTCCCTGTGCATCTGTCCGTTCTTTGCCAATCTGTGAAAGACAGACTCTGAACGCCTCTGTCAATTCACACTCTTAGGCCACCCAAGGAACATGGCACTAACTATCTGTTGACCCCTCTTTCACCTCTGCTAAACACAGCAACTATCTTCTGTTTGGTCTTAGATACCATACTTATATGACCCAAATTACTCTTTTATCCCAGCACAACAAAAGTCCTATAGATTTTTTCCTTTTAGTTTACAGTTTCCTTGTCTCCCTTCCACTTGTCGAATAAGTTAATGAGCCTTCTGCAATAGAACTAACAAGTGTTAATGGAAGACCTGGGAATCAGATCAGAGTCATTTTCTTCTTAGCAGAATGAGCAGGGCCTCAAGCCAACCATGAATCCCTGCAAGAATGCAGGATATTTTAAATATTTTGATAATGTAATTCCTCTTTCCTGACCCGTTTTTGGCACAGTTGTCTGGCCTGAAAATGCTCTAATTTATTGTTGTAAAGTTGTTAACAAAGGACAGTTATTTTAAAATGGAGAATGAAGCATCATGCCATGTTGACAGCTGATCCCCCCCCCCAGTAAACCTATTATTTAATAAAACAGTAAAACATGCCATCTTAAAATGTATTTACATGTATTTTATTAAAAGAATAAAGATTTAACATGATTTGTATTCAGATACAATGCAGTCAAATAAAACACCATCCCTCATTCATTAACCTAAACATAACAGTAACAGCAAGGCCGAGTTTTGTAATGAGGTAGATTCACAATTCCACATTACATCACAGGCATGTTTTATGCAGTTTGAATAATTTAACAAGAGTATAAATTACCTATACACATTATTTACACAATATTTAAAAAAAGCATCAGATACATTTAAGGCATGGAATAAATGACAAGTGAATCAATCATTTCAAATTAAAAATGAAGCATAAGAAACATTTTTTATGCTGTATTTCAAATACATTTTAAATAAATTGGAATTACATATAAAATATAAATTTTAATTACCCTAGTAGAACCATACAAAATTAATTTAAAAACGATAAACCTAGTTTAAACCTATTTAACCTAGTTAAGTTTGTGTTACATTAAACTGTACGTTTTTATGACTCCATGCCTTCACTACACCAGCTATCCCTGAAAATAACACTAAGAAAAAATAATAAGCATGTTGAGTTTGTTTACTTGTCATAAGTTAGATTTGTGGCAGCCGTGGCCTGGTGGTTAGAGAACTGGGCTTGTGATCAGAAGGATGCCGGTTCGATTCCCAGAGCTGACAGGT
>JAYDZF010000013.1:19338984-19349973 GCA_034509105.1 Microcambeva barbata
GCTTGTGCTGGTTGTGAAAGGTTTAAGTTTTATACAAATAAATTTGACTTGACTTGTCCTTTGACATCTTGAACGCCCATCAACCTGTCCTCTTTTTTTATTCATTAAACCTTATCTGCCACATTTAACCTTCTTCTACTTCTTACTACCAACAAACCAACAGCTGATGTGTAACTGTTGTAAAATGTAAAATGTTGTTATAAAATATGCATATAAGACAGAAGCAGGATAAACATATGACTTACTTGTAGGAGCAGTTGCAGATTTGATAGTAAATGACCTGGACTGAGCCTTCCATTCATTAAGTGTAAAAGCTAATGTCATGTTTTCACCTGTGGAGAATGAATATAAAATATGTATTCATGGAGAAGTTATATGTGGTTAGATTCATTAGTAATGCTATTTCTAATCCTACCAAATGCTTGATTGCCACTTTTGGTCGAAACCAAGCCTACCAAGTGCTTTGGATGTTAAATGTGACTTAATAAACCTCTATCAAGCCCTTTAGAGGTAAACCTTTATGCTGAGTATGTTTGGCTTATATTTCTCTTTCTTGTCTTTTCATTACACTCTAATTGAGCTTTCCAAAATAATTCAATGTGACATAGGTGTTCCTATGGAGGTTTATTTATGTATTTATTTACATAATTTAACTTAAATTGTTGGCATGAGTTGTTCTTTCTGAACAGGGTACATACAGTATATTAAACACAATTAATCTTTACCTTCAGCAAAAATTGCCAAATCAGTGTAGTTGGCCCAGCAGCTTTTGAATGGGATTGTTGTGTTGCCATACAGAGCATTTACTTGGATTCCTTGTCTGTTTTTAAGCACAGCTGAAATTGTTAAAGTTGTCACCCCCACTGATGCACATTCACCCTGCAGACAAAGATCAGGTCAAGTCAAAGAAAAAGTCTGAGCCAACAGAATACTGACACAAATGTTATGAGTGTATAGCATTTTCTTGTAATACAATATAGTTAATAATTGAATCTTACATAGCTTGAGTTTAGAAGGCTTTTTCCTGACCAGCATGTGGACTACATCGACTGGCCTATTATGTAAACCAAAGCTAACTAATGGCTGTGATTCATTCAACTGTCATTCAAAGATATTTCCTGTTTACATTCAACTAGCAATGCCAACTATAAGGAAATGGTTTGAAGGAAACAAATGGTTATGTACTCTTAAGGGTTCTAATTTGTGATCATTTGATGCAAGGGCAAAACAGTTTGCTGCTCGTCAACTTATTAAGGTTTTTAAGCTGAATCTTGTTATGCTTATGCAATACTGGCTATTAACAACTACATTTGCTTAAGTAATCCTTTAAGTTGTGAAGTGACCTTTGTGTATACACTGATCAGGTATTATATTTTTATTTTAGGATTTAGAATACTATTTTCTTCACTGTGCAGTGACATTTGTCCTCTGCATTGTAACCCAATCAGTGCAATGAAACACACACTAGTGAACACTAGGGGGCAGTGAGCACACTTATCTGCTTCGGTGGGCAGCCCTAGTCACGGTGCATGTGGAGTAGTTAGGGATCGGGTGCCTTGCTTAAGGGCACTTCAGTCGTAACCTGTCGGCTCTGGGAATTAAACTGGAAACCTTCAGATCACAAGCTCAGTTCTCCAACCACCAGGCCGTGGCTCCCTCAATGACCACCTTACTATTATCGTGTTGGACCCCCTTTTGGTGCCAAAGCAGCCTTGCATCTGTGCTTCACTGTGTATTCTGACACATGCATCAGTGACCCTGTTTTGGAGATGCTTTGACCAAGTCATTTAGCCATCACAGTTTGATCCTTGTCAAACTCACTCTCATTCTTATGCTTATGCATTTTTTTTGGTTTCTGATTCTAACACATTGAATTTAAAGATGCAATGTTCACATGTTGCCTAATGTAGTCCAGAGATAATCAGTGTTATTCCCTTCACATGTCCGTGGTCATAATGTTATGCCTGGTTGGTATACATTTATGTGTTGTTAGTATTCATTAGTATTACCGTATTACAGTATTAGTCATTCAGTATGTTGTTTTGATGCTCACCTGCTGGTCCACAGCCATGATGCTGGGCTGTACACTAAGCAGCCCAGTGTTAACACCTGCCACTGGTTCCACCACCATTTTCAGGGCAAATACACTCCTCACTGTTTCTACTGTTGGGCCCTCGCGAGTCACTTCTTCACTTGCCACCTGCAAAAAAAATAAAATAAAAAAGATTAGTGTATTATTAGACTAATGTTAGTCTAGTTTTACTGGTGAATCAGCTACATTACTGTATTTAATCATGCAAATTATTTTGCTCTACATACATTTTTTTAAACAAAGGATAAAAATGTGATATTTGTTTCTGTATTACTTGGCTCCAAGATGGATCGCTGGATGGTGGAGTTGGGAGAACGACGCCCAGTGATGAAACGTTGAAGCCGATGGATGCACTCAAATTGCCTGAGACAGCAGCCTGACCAATAGTGTCAGCAACATTCTTCAGGGTTGCAAACTGCTCTTCCTCTATAGGTACATAGTACAGAATAATAGCAAAGACTTAAATCAGAAACTATATCATGTGGCTGTTGTTTACTAAGATGTTTACTTAGATATTAGCAAGTTAACAAGTGGCATTTATAATACACATTCTTTCAAAATGTTAACTTTCTTGTTCTACTAACCATTGGTGCTATTGCTGTATGTCTGGTTGATAGGTGGGTGTTTGATCTCAACCTCCACTGATAGCCCAGTGAACCTCTTCCTCCTCCTTGCTCCACTGTCCTCCCTCACAATTTTGGTGATCCTGATCATGTTGGCAGGAACCTTCAGGAACAATGCCAAATTTGAGACAAGGTTGTCTCCAAAGAATTCATCCACAGTCATGGCTGGGATATTGAAGGAGATAAAGAGCACTGGAGTTGTGCGGATCTGGACAGGCTCAGAGCCTCTTAACAAGACATGCAGCATTTTGTAGTCTGGGTCGAAAAAGTTGGAGCCATGAGTGGAGTTAAGCATGGGAACATATTGTCCTGAAGAAGGAAAAATAATTGGTGAGAACACATAATTACATAATTTTGAGTTCTACACCTGTAGCTCTAGTATACAGAAGTTGTCTGTTTAACATAAATAATGCTGAAAGTTAACTGCTATTATTTCTTTTTAGCTGCTAACAACTATTGCATTACTGCCTTCTTTTGGATGTTTACATTTACATTTTCAGCATTTAGCGGACACTAACAGTACAGCTGCAGTATACAGTTTAAATACCTTCATAAGTCTGCTTAAGCAAGGTGTAGTCAGTTTTGGCATTATTCCACTGAGCATTGGTTGGAGCAATGAGCTGATCATTCACATAGACCTCCAGTCGCTGAGGATTTGAATAAAATACAGCTACCTTTACAGTCTAAAAGTGAGAAAAAGAAACAATTTGAGAATTATCATTTAACCCTGATAAACATGTTTTACTTTCAACCATTGCAGTAATTTATATGGGCAATCCCAAGTGGTAGAAAATTTGAGCATTCAGTCTGTTGTTTGGAGATCTCAGCCATTTATTACCAGATGTTCTATTCCTATACTATATACTATATAATATAATATATATAGTATACTATATAATGTAAAATAAGTTGTTTTCTTTCAAAAGATTAATATGGGTTTTAACTAAACAATTTAAATTTAGTGACAAAGTACCAGTCTATAAATGAAAAAACTGGTTGATTTGTAGAGATATTCACAGACCCCTGAGGCCTTTTTAAAAATTCTGCTATTTCAGTCTAGTAATGATGGTCAGCAATGGCACGATTATTTATGTTTTGTAAACGGATGCATGGGATTCCACTTGGGCTAAGTGGGTAGCACTGTCACCTCACAGCAAGAAGATCCTGGGTTCAATCCCTATGTGGGGTGATCCGGGTTCTTTCTGTCCAAAAATCAGAAGACACTGAATTTTCTTATAGTTACCTTTCCACTAGGATGCATAAAGTAGTTCATTTTTATTACCGGTTCCAAGCCCAGATAAATTAGGAAGGTTGTGTCAAGAAGGGCATCTGTTGTATAATATACACCACAATCTACTTTGGTGACTCGAGATGGGAGCAGCCAATAGAAGTAGTAAGATGTAAGTATGAAAATGATTTTCTGGTGTTTTACTAGAGACCCCAGGTTTAATAGAAGTAAGTGCAGACACTCTTGTTTGTTAGTTATTGTACCTCATTGGGATTAGCATTGAGTAGCATAAGCCTGAGTGTCTGTGGCGTTACACTGGTGAAATAAACATCAAAGGACTTGTTCGTTGCGATGATGCTGTGAAACAGAGACAGTCTTCTCTGACACGTGTAGCCAGCACACCAGCCATGATCTTGTGGGCCTGTGGCCAAAAAAAATATGATGATGACAAATATAAGCTAAAACAAATGCAGGTTAAGTGACAAACTTAAGGAATTGTTTTTGGACCTACCGTTCAGCAGGTCTACATAACCATCTCCCAGCACAGCTACGGGAGAGAGTCGTCTGGTTTCGGTGTCAGAATCCAGACTCTCAATTACCAGCATCTTGTAGTTTAGCCCAAAGCACTTATAGCTCTGCCAGTCAGTCATGTATGTGCAGCTTGCATTCCGGATCACACCTGCAGAGCATAGATTTGCATTAGTTTCATATTTCTTTCACAGGATCATTTTAATGATCAGTATGCAGATGTAGCTTTGTTGTGCTTCAATCAAACAAGTCTTAATAGACAGAAAAGCTGATAGGTACCTTTATTTGGGGCAATGTTATTCACAGGTATGCGGCTACCGTTAAGAGCGGTGAGCATTACTTTGGGGATACGGTAGTCCCCTAGGCCGTGTCTGGGATCCCCGTTCCATTCATATTCAGACCGGGGAATCACCGCCCCCACTGCTCCAAGGAAACTGCCATCCAGGTCATTTATCATGCTCTTTTTCTTTGCATCACAGTCCATATCCACACAGTCAGATGGATTCACCTTACTGTAACAACAGTGAATCAATTATTTTTTTTTCTACAATAATTCTCCAAAATTAAAATTTAGAACAAGTCACAGTTGGTTAGAGCACATGGAGAAAAACTAAGTGAATCCTTAAATTTAATAACATGTATTTCACATGTTAGCAGCAATCAGCTCAACCGACTGTTACCTGAACATTGCAAAGGGGTTTTGGACCATTCCTCTGCAAATTTGTTTCAATACATTAATATTTCTGGATTGTCTTTTCAGTTAGAATGAAGAAAGTAACAAGGATTCAACAGGCCTTGCACTACATTGACTAAGATTTCTCCAGGTTCTCCTGATCTTTTCATAGTATTATGCATAGTAGATGGCTACTCAAACTGATTATTAGATTACATACTTTATAAAACACAAAATATTTGGATTCGAAAACATCTCTTACCAAAACAACTTACCCAACATCTGGCTGATGAATGAACACTTGAGCATTCTCTGTAGAGTTACTCTTGGTGATCCTCTCAATACTGATTGGGTGTTGCAGGTCCTCATTGCCCGGATTGGTTAGAAACATGTAATTTGTCTGTGTAGAGCACACGTTCCTGAACCCTGAAAAAGTGGTATCTGAAAGACAAAATTGAGAAGAGGTTTAAAAAGCTTTATAAGAATCTTTCTTATAACATTTATTTTAACAGTTCATAAATGCTTAGCATATCATTTAAGCAATAGAGGGTTAAGTGATTTGCTTAATGACACAACAGTGGCAACTTTCTTATTAATAGTTCAGTACCCTAATTAGTAAGCTACAGTTGCTCGTATGGAAATCATGACATTTGTTCTTACACTATAAAATGTTTTAAATAAATATTTAAATGCATTTAGAATTGTACCAGTGACTGTCATGAGTCCACTGATGGCGTTGTAGCTCATGATTCCTGCATGGGGTTTTCCCGGGGCTAGATTATGAGCTGATTCAAATGTTGGCCAACATATTCCAGACCTACCACCTGCAACATTCAAAGATTACAAATCATTACAAGCCAGTTCATCTAATAAAAAAGTCACGATTTATTTAAATATTATTTACAAGACAATACTAAATAGGTCGTAGAGTATTAAAATGGAAAAGTACCATTGAGTGGCCGAGGTGCCCGGTGGCCGGCACTGATGGCAATATTATTATCACTTATCGAAAGACTGTCCGTGCAGTTGAAGTAAGGGCTGCTACCAACAATTAAAGCATTCTAGAAATAAACATCATGGAAAAAAATGGCAAGTTTGAGCATAATGCATTTATAATAATATACATTTTAAATGTTCGATTCAGTTTCATACCTGGATTTGGACAGTTTTGTTTGAATATGTATGGCTGGCTGATGCTGGAGTGTAGATTAGTGGCATGATGCCCATACCATTGTCAACAAGGATAACATTGGAAATGAGCACGCTCATTGACACCTGAACAAAAGTGGATTTTAAATTTGTTACTATTGTATTGGTCCATCAAATTATTTTGATTGTTGCATAGAAACAAATACCATTATTATACCTGAAAATAAATGCCATAATCAAAACTTTTCCAAACTGTGAAGCCCTGGATTTGAGAACAGCCAGCCAGACCATCTTTATTCATGTAGACTCCAAACAGACCTCCATGAGCTTCATTTTGGTTCCACTGAGCCACTGGATTCAAAACTCCTAGTAATACAACATTTAAATTATGTATGACTGATCATCAAACAATAATTTTTAAGAATAATTAGGAATATTTTATCAATAATTTAAATTGTAAAAACAGTTTGCAGATGTAATCACAATATTATCACGTACATCTAAACAAGCATGTCACATGTTGAACATCTCACTTCCAAAACCAAAGATATTAAAATTGAGTGACCTGTATTTCAGCTAAAACACTAGCCACACTTGTGAGCACTTATGTTGCATTACCTGGACATGGTTCCCCATCGATTCTATATGCAACTCGTTCATAACCAGCCACAGTGTTCTCCTGAAGAACCACGTTAGTGCCCTCATTGACCTTCACATATAAAGTAGAAATGTTAGATGCTCATCATTTCCCATTAGACACCATCTCTTGACCATTTTGTACACCAATGCTACACACCTCAATAGCTGCATTCCAGTTGACATTCATGGTCTCCTGTCTTCCATTGTATGATCCTGGCCAGAGAGTCATGGTAACCAAATTCCTTCGAATTGTGTTATTGTTGCCCCACACTCTGATTCCTAAGAGAACAAATAGAAAATTATGTTGGTGATTGGTAATCATTTTGATAATGTTTAGACAAAGTCTAGATCCTCAACCTCTATAAAGGTCCATAGAAAAACAATGTGGCTCTCATAAGTCAAATGGTTGATTTTTTTTGCACTGTGGACTGAGCTGGTATATCTGTCTGCTACATGAACTACCAGCTGTTCAGTAGCACTACTGAGAATTTTAATTTCACTAGTTTTTGCACTAGTAGTTTATCCCACTGTGTCACCCAGGATTCTTATTTTGTGAGAGTAAAATTTAAATTTAGAACACTACCTTCTCCTACAGTGTGATGGATGACGTTGTCATCAACACTTAATCCATCTGTTCCAAAGATGCCAATAGCAGGAGAAAAGCCATGGTGGAAAGCACAACCTTTAATGTAGGATTCATTCTGACCCACCTATGAAAAGAAATACATTTTTTTAAAATAGTTTTTTATTATTTGCTTTAAATGAGAATGCTGTTATATATAACAACTTAATCAGAAATCGTAACATCACAAAATGTGCTGTTGTCTTACCAGTCCCAAATTAAGAAAAGCCAGAGAGTAGCGAGGATCAGTGGGGTCAGTCCACCCTTCCTGGCCAGTGTGATAAAACTCTACATCTCTAATCTGAGCCTTCCCTGTAATAAACAACTACAGTTAACAAAATAACATGTACACATTGTTTTATACCATTGTGTATAATTTTACATTTCACAATTTCATAATTTTAGACCAGGAGGATAATATTCGAATAAAAATAACACGGCTGTTTGAAGGCTGTTCATTTTATGGCTTGTCCCCATGCCACTCTGACCTGTTTACATCTTTATAACAACAAATTCAATTCTTTATAACAACTTTATAACAACAAATTTATAACAACAAATTTAAAGAGTTCATGAGCTCTGAGATTCTGTAGCTTTATAACATGTTGCTATGCGTGTTGTGCTGTGGTCATATCAATTACCTATTGAACTATTATGTGCATTAGCAGTACTGGTGTTCTAGGATATTTTTAAACAATATAATAAAATGCAATTAATAGCTGAAACAACATAACTCCTCTGATCCCACCGACAGAATGATATAATTCACCACTGCATGTCTTTTCTGACTGTGTATTACTTACTACTAAGCTTTAGACACTGCAACACACTACAAACTGGGAAGCTATAACACTAATATAAATGAACAACATTGTCTATATGTTAATGTACATGTAGATAAAGCTAGGTACCTCTAAAGTTCATTCCTTGATTGCTAAAGGCTCCCACTAGCACTCGGGCACCAAACGACTCTTTGTTCAGAGCTGGGTAATCCTCCCCAATGATCTTAATGTTCCTGCTCAGCAAGCCCACATCACCTGCCAGCCTGTAGGTCTTGGTAGTATTAGGTACTGTGTAGTTCTCTCCTGTATTAGTTGTGTACAGTTAGAGGTTAATGTATCAATATACAGAATATTTGTTTAATTGTAGATATCCAGATGATACTTTATTATGCAGTCATCCCTGTGATGTTTTATATGTGTAGACTAACCTATGTGGGTGTAAGTAAGTGGCTGATCCAGAGTCAGTGTGAGATTGTTGTTTGAGATTGTCGTTATAGTTCGAGTTTCTGTCTGCCATGGGTCATAACTGGTAGTGGACAGCACAATTTCATCTCCAACCTGGTTAAAGAAAGGCAAGCAGAACAATGCATAATGTATCAACTGGAAGTTAGATAATATGAAGAAGCTGCATCTTTTATAATCTAACTCTTAAAATGCCTTATGTGTACATGTTTTTTCTCAGAGCAGCATGCTGAAATGTACTCACTTTCCAGTCCACAGGGTCCTGAAGTGAGAGAGAGCTTGTGCCAGCTGAAGCAGTGGTAGCCAGCTTAGTACGGTACACTTTGTGTGGCATTCCATACAGATCGAGAGCACCAAACACACCTAAAAGACGTGACATCATAGTAACAGTGCTCTTTAACAAAACTGTGTATAGTAAATCAGTGGTGACAAACAAAAAAATAACAGTGCAGAATTGGGTTTGTTCTTTCTTACCTAGCACTTTAGATCCTTGATTTACTTCTTCCGACAGAGGCCATTCTGGTGTACTCTGGTTACCTCTCAAGACAATGAGAAGTTCTTTACTGAAGGGCTGATCAGGCCAACCTGCAATCAAACGACCTCCCTATACAAGATCGGAAATTAAACCACCAATTAGATGTTTTATGAATAAACACACTGACTTTTTTTTTGGCTCAGTGAGATATAACTCTACTTTGAATAACTCTCCAACAAAACTATCGAAACCTTAAGCCTAATGTTAGAAATTTGTTCAGCCATATTAATATTAAAGTTTCATGATTATGGGTTTATTAACCTGGATGAAGATGTATGTGGCATTCAGGACTACGGTGCCACTGACACTGCGGGCAGTGCGGTTGGCTGTGATGTTACCATTGTCTGGAATCTCCAGAACCCCAGCTACAGTGAGCTTGTTTAATGAAGGAATAGGAATGTCCACAACCATCCAGACTCCTGGAAAAACAGATGGTGTTAATAGTGGGTTAATCGCTGTTCTTCGACATTAAAAATACTTGTAAAAAGGTATTTTTTTAGTAGTTTGAATCTTTTAATAATATACCAGCAATCGCTTTCCCAAATGCTCATTTTGTATCAAGCATGATTGAAATCTTAATTGTAAGATCTTTTTGTATAACACAATCATATCTGCCTCCACAAGGATTGTTTAACATGAGTTATGTACCTGATGCAATGATAACATTGGTGCCCTCCTGTGGCACAGTAAAGTTGTTTTCTGGAGATGACTTCCAAAATGACTCATTGGACCAGACACTGCAATCAATAATTAACATTTATGATATTTTCACTTTTAAGAAAGAAACATAATAAAAGTAGTCCATGTGTATGCAGTATATTTTCATTTTGCTGGTTGTATATGACGTACATAAAGCTGGTGGGTCTGGGGCTAGTTGCATTACCAGTAGTCCCATTAGTTCCATTACCAGGAAGTGGAGGGATGCAATTTGTGTAAAAGCAGGTATATGTATTGAATGCCACTGGTCTGTCTTGGGTCGATCTGTCCACACTGTTCCTCCGTTTTCTGTTAGTATTGGTATTTGTTTTGCCTGACACTGTAGGAAACATATAATACCACATGGCTTAGATCACACAGAACCACGGAAACTTGAAATGACAAATTACACACATCTGGAACAACAGCTTGTTTTACCTATGTAGTAGAGGTTGTTGGATGTCTTATCCAAGTACCAGTCTCCATTCACATTTGAAGTGGGATCCAATGCCTTGGCTGAGGCATTTTTCTTGTCCACCACAACCACGAAGTCAGGAAGTTGAGTCAGATTATGGTTCACAATCACATAATCTTGAGGCTGCTCAAAAGTAGAAATTTGAAATTTGTTGTCTGTAATCTTGCTGTGAATACTGATTGTAGGTGTTTTTTCAGTCTGGTCTAAACGCATTTTGTTTACTTTTAGTGTACAGGGATCAGATACTTTCATTTAAACCCCTTGATTCTCTTTTTACCACTTTCAGCATTACACATCACAGCATTACCTGATTTATTGTTTTTGTGAATACAAACATACATTTCCCCCCCAAGTTTAATGTAGTTCCACAATTCTTCTGCAGAAGTGTTTTATTATTCCGCCTAAAAGCCTAGTGTTGACTAATTTTACTACTGTTTTTATTTTTTCTGATCAGACACACAACTTCAATCTACTATTTAACTGTC
>JAYDZF010000013.1:19560142-19576989 GCA_034509105.1 Microcambeva barbata
GATACACAAAAGCGCTTAGAGAATGAAGGGGTAAGAATCACAAACTGTAACTTTTAAATATCATCTTTCCTAGTGGAGGAGTCCTTAGTAAAGTCCTTGTTGTTTGGCTGTTTTGCATGCAAGGTGCTCACCTAGAAAATGAGTAAAGTTTAATGCAAGTGGTACAGCACATTCCACTTCCCAAGCACTTTCTGTTTCATTAAACATGCTTAACTGTGACACAAAACTCTGTACATAGATTTCAATTTCACTTTTACAAACAATAATAAACAATAAATATTATGTATTATCCTCTTTTTAAGATTAACCATCAAAATAACATTTTATTTTTTTCTGTCCTTGCTTGAACTCTTGAGTTTCCAGTCTGAGAATGCTTTTTTGTTTGGTTGGGTTTTTTATTTTATTTTTAAGAAGCACAAATTTGGTTTCCCCCTTTTATTTTCTAACTATGCATTTCTGCTTGTTTGCCTTTCTATACGGCTTACCAGTGCTTTATCATGATGAATATTTATCATGTTTGGGCACTAATAAGGTAAATTTCCCACCACAGTGCATTTTCAACCTGCTTGCATACATCAATGTCATATTCTTTTTTTAATGTACTACAAATTGCTACATGTCAGTCTGTAACTAAATGTGTTTTATTATATAAGATTTTGAGTTCCTCATTCTGCGTCATCATTTATTTTATTTTACTTAATAATGTTTTTGCTGCATTGTTAGACTGCAGGAGTTTAGCAATATACATTTACATGAAGTGCAATTTTTACTGATTGGATCTTTTCGCCTATACAAGAAAAGTTTATATGTGGATCAGCTTTGTGTAGGGAGAACCACACCCTGGTAAACTCCCTATCAATCCCCTTTCAATCAGGCAGCACACGTCATAATTGCATAATTTACGAGAGATCCTGGATCCAGAATTTCATTGTTACTGTTGGTGCCCAGCCTACCGAATGGCAGTGCTGAGATTTGAAATAATAAGTTTGTAATTTCAGCTCCGATGTACTAGCGCTTTTTGCCACTTTACCATCGAAGCGCCAATAAATAATTATTTAGAAATAACATCATTAGCATGACTTCATTCAGTAATCAATTTGTTTTACTGTGCAGTGAAGTGATTGTGTCTCATTTTGTCTGACATGTTATTTATTAAAATTAAATACTATCTTAACTAAGTTAAATCATTTTGGCTTGTGCTTTGACAAATATTATATCTAATCTGGGATGCGTTCCTGTACTTTACTTTTTATTATTACAGAAAACTACTGAACAACTTGTTGAAGAAGAGAGGCGAAAAATGGCTGAGATGCAAGCCGAGTTAGATAAGCAGAAACAGTTAGCAGAAACTCACGCTAAAGCCATTGCCAAAGCAGAGCAAGAAGCAGCCGAGCTGAAGCTAAAGATGCAAGAAGAGGTCAGCAAAAGGCAAGGAGTTGCTGTTGATTCTGAAAAACAAAAGCAAAACATCAAACAGGAGCTACAGGAACTCAGAAAACTCTCAGATCATGAGATTAAAGCTAAAAGCCAACAAGTAGAAGAGGCCTTGCAAAGTAGAATCAAGATCGAGGAGGAAATTCGCATAATCCGACTTCAGCTTGAAACAACCGAAAAACAGAAAGCTACATCAGAGGCAGAACTAACTCAACTACGGGATAAAGCGGCTGAGGCAGACAAACTTAGAAAGGCTGCTCAAGAAGAGGCTGAAAAGCTAAGAAAACAAGTCAGTGAAGAGACTCAGAAAAAACGTAAGGCAGAGGAAGAGTTAAAACAGAAGTCTGAGGCAGAGAAGGAGGCTGCAAAGCAGAAGCAAAAGGCTCTTGAGGATCTGCAGAAACTCAAACTGCAAGCTGAAGAGGCTGAGAGACGTGTGAAGCAGGCTGAAGTGGAGAAGGAACGACAAATCAAAGTCTCAGCAGAGGTGGCCCAGCAAACCGCAGCCACTGCTCTGCAGAGTAAACCTCCGCCATTAGCTGAAAAAACTGCTAAACTGGAAGAGTCGCTGAAACAAGAGCAAGGCACTGTCATTCAGCTGCAAGAGGAGGCAGATCGTCTGAAAAGGCAA
Organism: Microcambeva barbata; assembly: GCA_034509105.1. NCBI lineage: Eukaryota > Metazoa > Chordata > Actinopteri > Siluriformes > Trichomycteridae > Microcambeva > Microcambeva barbata. The sequence goes on from JAYDZF010000013.1 coordinate 19,562,208, forward strand.
CAAGCTGATGCAGATAAAGCAAGAGAAGAAGCCGAGAAGGAACTGGAGTTGTGGAGAACAAAGGCCAACGAAGCTCTTCGTCTGAGACTCCAAGCTGAGGAGGAGGCCCTTAAGAAGAGTGCTGCTCAGGAACTGGCTGAAAAGCAAAAAGAAGAAGCAAAACAAGAGGCAAAGAAGAGGGCCAAAGCTGAAGAAGCGGCACTCAAACAAAAAGAGATTGCAGAGAAGGAGCTTGAAAAACAAAGAAAGCAGGCTGAAGAAACTGCTCAACAAAAGCTTGCAGCAGAACAAGAACTGATCCGTTTGAAATCAGATTTTGAACATGCAGACCAGCAAAGAGCTCTACTGGATGATGAACTTCAGCGACTCAAAAATGAAGTTAATGCAGCTGTACAACAAAGAAAGCAACTGGAGGAAGAACTGTCTAAAGTAAGGCAGGAGATGGAAGTACTCTTGCAACTGAAAACCAAGGCTGAAAAAGAGTCCTTGTCGAGTACGGAAAAGAGCAAGCAGTTTGTTGAATCAGAGGCAGCCAAAATGAGGGAACTTGCTGAAGAGGCTGCTAAACTGAGAGCTATTTCTGAGGAAGCCAAGAAACAAAGGCAGCATGCAGAGGATGAAGCAGCCAAACAAAGAACAGAGGCTGAAAAGATCCTAAAAGAAAAACTGTCTGCTATTAATGAAGCAACTCGTTTAAAAACAGAAGCTGAAATTGCTTTAAAAGAGAAGGAGGCTGAAAATGAACGTCTGAAAAGAAAGGCTGAGGATGAAGCTTATCAAAGGAAGGTATTAGAAGACAAGGCAGCTCAACATAAGCAAGATATTGAAGAAAAGATAAGTCAGGTAAAGACTTCCTCCGATGCTGAATTAGTAAGACAGAAGGAAATTGTTGATGAAATATTGAAACAGAAGAAAGTGGTTGAAGAGGAGATTTATATCTTAAAAGTAAACTTTGAAAAGGCCTCAGTGGGAAAACAGGACCTTGAACTTGAGCTTAAGAAACTAAAAGACCTCGCAGAAGAATCTGGAAAGAGTAAAGCAAAAGCTGAGGAGGAGGCAGAAAAATTTAGAAAACTAGCACAAGAGGAAGAGAAGAAAAGAAAGGAGGCAGAAGGAAAAGTTAAAAAGATTGCAGCTGCCGAAGAAGAGGCAGCTAGACAGTGCAAGGCTGCACAGCAAGAAGCTGAGCATCTTAAAAAGAAAGCGGAAGAGGCCAAAACTCAGAGAGAAAATGCTGACAAGGAAGCAGAGAAACAGATGATTTTAGCGAAAGAGGCTGCACAGAGGTGTTCTGCTGCTGAGCAGAAAGCTCAAGATGTCATTGTCCAACAGAAAGAGGATAACCTTGTTCAAGGTAAGCTCACAGAAGAATTTGAGAAGGCAAAGACACTGGCGAACAATGCTGAAAAGGCCAAGGAAAAAGCTGAAAAAGAAGCTTCTCTGCTTCAGCAAAAAGCAGACGAGGCTGAACGTCAAAAACAAGCAGCTGAAGCAGAAGCAGCCAAACAGGCCAAAGCTCAGGAGGAAGCTGAAAAATTAAGAAAAGAAGCTGAAACAGAAGCTTTGAAACGTGCTAAAGCAGAAACAGATGCACTGAAACTCAAACAAAAGGCTGAGAAAGAAATGCTGAAGCACAAAGAACTTGCTGAAACAACACTGAAGCAAAAGTCTCAGGTGGAGCAAGAGTTAGCAAAGGTAAAACTACAACTCGAAGAAACTGACAGACAGAAATCTGTTTTTGATGAGGAACTGAAGCGGCTTAAGAATGAAGTCAGCGATGCTGTGAAGCAGAAAGCACAGGTGGAAGATGAGCTTACTAAAATTAAAAATCAGATGGAGGAATTGATCAAATTGAAGGCCAAGATTGAGGCGGAAAATCAGCGACTTACAAAAAAAGATGAAGAAAACACAAAGAAATTACTTGAGGAGGAAGCTGAAAAAATGAGAAATCTAGCTGAAGAGGCTGCTCGGGTTAGTGTTGATGCACAAGAAGCTGCCAGGCTGAGACAGATCGCTGAGGCTGAACTTGCTCAACAAAGAGAATTGGCTGAAAAGATGCTCAAGGAAAAAATGCTAGCTATTCAGGAAGCAACAAAGTTAAAGACTGAGGCTGAAACTCTCCAGAAACAAAAAGACCAGGCTGAGGAAGAGGCTCAAAAACTTTTGGAGGCCAAAAAGGAGATGCAGCAGCGTTTAGAAAACGAGACTATTGGTTTCCAGAAATCATTAGAGGCAGAACGCAAAAAGCAGCAGGAGGTAACTGCAGAGGCTGAGGCACTAAAACTAAGGGTGAATGAGCTCAACAATGCACATAAAAAGGCAGAAGAAGAAGCTGTAAAATTTAAAAAGCAAGCAGAAGAAATCAGAGATTGTTTGCAAGAGACTGAGAAACAAACTTCTGAAAAAGTTGTTGAAAGACTGGAAGTGGAGCGATTGCAGAGCAACAAGGAGGCAGATGATCTGCGTAAAGCAATTGCTGAGCTTGAAAAGGAGAAGAACAAACTACAAAAAGAAGCAAATGACTTACAACATAAGGCAAAGGAGGTAAACTTAATTGCTTTCTGATTTTCTTTAAAATACTATTTTACTATTAAAACATACTATTAAAATACTATGTTTGAAGTAACATCTTATTATTAAAACTCCACAATGTTTTTTCTATAGTCAATGCTTTGAATAGTCACTTTTATATAATTCATGTTTGTTTTTACACAGGCAGCCAATGTACAACAGGAACAAATACAACAAGAAAAGATGGCGCTAGAACAGACCTTTCTTACAGAGAAAGAGTCTTTACTTAAAAGGGAGAAGGCCATAGAGGATGAGAAGACAAAGTTAGTGAAACAATTGGAGGAAGAAGTAAAGAAAGCACAAACTCTTAAAGATGAACAGGAGCGACAGAAAAAGCAAATGGAGGAAGACAAAAAGAAACTGCAGGGTATATTGGATGATGCAGTCAAAAGACAGAAAGAAGCTGAAGAAGAGATGCTTAAAAAGAGAAAAGAAATGGAAGACCTAGAAAAGCAGAAACAAGAACAAGAAAAGGTAATGGGTGAGGAAAACAAGAAATTAAGAGAAAAGCTTCAGCAACTCCAGGGAGCACAGAAACCCACAACATCCCAAACAAAGGAAATAAAGACACAAACTGACAATGATACTGAAGAAGAGTTAGTCACAGCAAAAGTCCAAGAAACAACGAGCAAAGTTTATAATGGTTCTGAACAAGTGGATGGTGTTAAATCGAAAAAAGAATCACCATTGGCATTTGATGGAATACGAGAAAATGTACCTGCAAGCCGACTTAATGAGATTGGTGTGATTAACAAAAAAGAATTTGACAAACTCAAGAAAGGCAAAACAACTACGAAAGAGCTTAACAAGCTAGACAAAGTTAAGATGTGTCTGAAAGGCAAAGATTGTATTGGTGGTATAAGTGTAGGACCCAACCAAAAAATGAGCATCTATCAAGCTTTGAAAGAAAATAAAATTTCATCTAGCACAGCTATGATGCTCCTTGAAGCTCAAGCTGCAACTGGATATATTATAGATCCAATTACAAACCGAAGGCTTTCTGTCAATGAAGCAGTGAAGGAGAGCATTGTTGGACCAGAACTTCACTCATTATTGCTATCTGCTGAAGGAGCAGCAACTGGCTTCAAAGACCCTTTTACTGGGCAAAAGATCTCCTTATTTGAAGCCATGAAGAAGGGCCTGGTTTCAGAGGACCAAGCAACTAAACTTCTTGATGTTCAAAGTGCAACTGGAGGCATTGTTGATCCTATAAACAGTCACCGTGTGCCACTCCAAATGGCATGTAAACAAGGTCAGCTAGATGAGGAGCTAAGTAAAGTCTTGTCCAATCTTCCTGATGATAGAAAAGGATTTACTGATCCCAATACAGAAGAAAAACTCAATTACCATCAGCTGCTAGAAAGATGTACACCAGATACTGAAACCGGCCTTCCACTTTTACTTGTTACAGAGAAAGTATCCAGTGGTGAAAGGACATACACAGATGACGAAACAAAAGATGCCTTTTCTAAAACAAATGTATCAGTGCCATTTGGAAGATTTGTGGGAAAGATTGTGACCATATGGGAAGTTATCAATTCTGAGTACTTTAGTGAAGAGCAAAGAAAAGATCTTATTCGTCAATACAAATCAGGCAAAATTACAGTAGAGAAAATAATAAAGATTGTAATTACTGTAGTGGAAGACAAAGAGAAAAACAAAGAACCAACTTTTGATGGTTTGAGATCATCTGTGCCAGCATCTGAGCTACTAGATTCAAAGATCATCAATAAAGATTTGTTTAATGAGTTACATAATGGCAAAACATCTGTTAAAGAGGTATCTGAGAGAGAACATATTAAGAAAGCCTTAAAAGGAACAAATAGTATTGCTGGAGTGTACATTGAACCAACTAAGGAGAAATTATCAATCTATGAATCAATGAAGAAGAAAATACTTGAATCAGAACCTGCAACTAAACTCCTTGAAGCTCAAGCTGCAACTGGCTTTATAATTGACCCAGTGAAAAACCAAAAGCTCACAGTCGATGAGGCTGTAAAATCCGGTGTTGTTGGGCCAGAGTTGCATGAAAAACTGTTATCAGCAGAAAGAGCTGTAAGTGGGTATAAGGATCCTTATACTGGAAAGACTGTGTCTTTATTTGAAGCAATGCAAAAAGACCTCATCAACAAAGATTTTGCCACCCAGCTACTGCAGGCCCAACTTGCCACTGGAGGAATCATTGACCCAGTGAGAAGTTATCGAATTCCTCCGGATATTGCCTATAAACGTGGTTATTTCAGTGAGAAAATGGCTGAGGCCTTAAGCAGCACATCTGACATTAGTAAAGTATTTCTGGACCAGAATACAAAGGAGAAGGTTTCCTATGCAGAGCTGCTGAAGACGTGCATCACTGACAAAGTGACAGGACTCCCATTGTTGCCACTTTCAGAAAAAGCTATGGGTGAGGCCAAGTCCAATGAATCAGACACACCTTTAAATGAGAAGACAAAAGAAGCCCTGGATAAGGCAACAATTGAGTTACACTGTGGACCTTTAAAGGGACGAACAGTTACCATCTGGGAAATTATTAACTCTGAATATTTGACAGAAGAACAGAGGATTGAAATAATACGACGGTACACCTCAGGCAAGGTTACAATTGAAAAGATTATTAGCATTGTCATCACAATGGTTGATGAAAATGAGAATAAAAAGCAGCAACATACATTTAAAGGCCTCAGACAACCTGTGAATGCAACATCCTTGTTTGAATCCAAAATCATTGATAAATCCACTTACGATCAACTCCAGCAAGGTGAAAAGAACCCAAAAGAGATAAGCGAAACCGATTCAGTCAAGAGGTTCTTGCAAGGATTGGACAGTATTGCTGGAGTACTGGATGAAACATCTAAAGAAAAGCTTAGCATTTACCAGGCAATGAAGCAGAAATTATTAACACATAGTACCGGCCTTTCATTGCTGGAGGCACAAGCAGCAGCTGGGTTTATTATTGATCCTGTTAGGAATCAGAAGTTTACAGTGGATGATGCTGTAAAAGCTGGCCTTGTTGGACCGGAGCTACATGAAAAACTTCTGTCTGCAGAGAAGGCAGTGTCTGGATATAAAGATCCATATACCGGTCACAAGATTTCACTGTTCCAGGCCATGCAAAAAGAACTTGTCCTTAGAGATCATGCCATTTCTCTTCTTGAAGTTCAAGAGGCCACTGGTGGAATTGTCGATCCAGTAAACAGTCACCGTGTTCCTACAGACATAGCCATTCAGCGTGGTTATCTAAACAAGCAGGTAGCCAAATCTCTTAAAGATCCTTCTGATGACATCAAATATTTTATCGATCCAAACAACCAAGAGGGTGTCACTTACAAACAACTTATGAAAAGGTGTTCAAAAGACCCTGATTTTTGCTTTCTTCTCTTACCGCTTTCTAAGGCTGAAACTCCAAAAGATATTGAGAAGTCATTTGTTTACACTGAAGAACAAGCTCAAACAGACTTGGCTTCCACTCAAATAGATATACCACACAAATGTTCTGCAGAAAAGCAAATGTCCTTATGGGATGTTATGTCATCAGACATGCTACCTGATGAGGATAAGCGAAGACTTATTGAGCAATACCGGTCAGGAAAAATCACAAAGGAGAGAATGATTATCATTGTCATTGAAATTATTGAACACAGAGAAATCATTAAAAATGAGCAAAGTATGTTGTGTGATGTAATAAGACGTAGAGTCACAATTGAAGAGCTATACAGCTCTCGTATAATAAATCTTGAAACCTACAATCTACTAAAACAAAACAAGAAAACCATTCGGGAGGTTATGGAAATGCCAGCTGTTAGGCACTACCTCTTTGGTACAGGAAGCATTGCTGGTGTGCTTTCAGACAACTCTGCCAAACTTAGCATTTACCAGGCCATGAAAAGAGGCCTAATCAAGCCTGATGTTGCACTAGATTTGTTGGAGGCACAAGCTGCTACTGGATTTATCAGTGACCCTGTTAAAAATGAGCTGCTAACAGTTGACGAGGCAGTCCGCAAGGGTTTAGTTGGCCCTGAACTTCATGACAAGCTCCTGTCTGCAGAACGCGCAGTCACAGGGTACAAAGACCCATACAGCAGTAAAGTTATTTCTTTGTACCAAGCCATGAAAAAAGATCTAATTCCCGAGGAATATGCATTAAAAATGTTAGAAGCCCAACTTGCGACTGGTGGCATTATGGATCATGAGTACAATTTTCACCTCCCAATTGATGTTGCGATGCAACGTGGATATATCAACAAAGAAACTAGTGAGAGACTGACTACTGGAGATGTGAAAGGGTTTACAGATCCAACGACAGATGAAAAGTCATCATATGCTCAACTTCTCAAAAGATGCAAAGTTGATAAAGACAGTGGGATGTATTTACTGCTTCTTGCAGACAAGAAACTGCTGGTAAAGGGTCTAAGAAAGCAAATCACCCTGGATGAACTGCTGTCCTCTGAGATTATTGATCAGAAGACATACAGAGAGCTCACAGAAGGCATAATCTCAGTGGAAGACATTAGCAAACAGTTGAAGAAATACCTTGAGGGTACAAGTTGTATTGCTGGTGTGTATGTGGAAGCTAGTAAAGAACGGCTCTCAATCTATCAAGCAATGAAGAAAAACATGATTCGACCAGGTACTGCTTTTGAACTGCTGGAGGCCCAAGCAGCCACTGGATATGTGATTGATCCAATTAAAAATCTTAAATTGACTGTGAATGAGGCAGTTAAAATGGGAGTGGTTGGCCCAGAGTTTAAAGACAAGCTTCTGTCTGCTGAACGAGCTGTGACTGGCTATAATGATCCATACTCTGGAAAGGTAATCTCCCTATTTCAAGCCATGAAAAAAAGTCTAATCCTTAAAGATCACGGCATTCGTCTTTTGGAGGCTCAAATTGCCACAGGTGGAATTATTGATCCTGAGGAGAGTCACCGTCTTCCTGTGGAAATGGCATACAAACGTGGCCTCTTTGATCATGAGATGAACAATATTCTCACAGATCCTTCTGATGATACCAAAGGTTTCTTTGATCCAAATACAGAAGAAAATCTGACTTATCTTCAGTTAATGGAGCGATGTATGACTGACCCTGAAACTGGGCTTGCTCTTTTACTGCTGAAAGAAAAGAAACGAGAAAGAAAGACCTCTTCAAAGTCATCAGTGCGTAAACGCAGGGTAGTGATTGTGGACCCTGAAACAGGAAAAGAAATGTCAGTCTATGAGGCCTACCGCAAGGGTCTCATTGATCAGCAGACATATATGGAGCTTTCAGAACAGGAATGTGAATGGGAAGAAATTACCACTTCTTCCTCAGATGGGGTCAAGTCTATGATCATTGACAGAAGGTCTGGGCGTCAGTATGACATCGATGAAGCTCTTTCCAAGGGTCTTATAGACCAGTCTGCATTGGACCAGTATCGTTCAGGTACCCTGTCTATCACAGAGTTTGCTGATATGTTGTCTGGCAATATGAGTGGTTCTAGATCACGCAGTTCTTCTTTTGGGTCATCGTCATCATACCCCATGAGCCCAGTTCCCTCAATAAGGACCCCAGCAACAACTTGGAATGACCCAACCGAGGAAACTGGTCCAGTGGCTGGTATATTAGACACAGATACTCTAGAAAAGGTATCAGTTACAGAGGCCATGCACCGGAACCTGGTTGACAACATTACTGGTCAAAGACTCCTTGAAGCACAGGCATGCACTGGTGGCATAATTGATCCAAATACTGGAGAAAAGTTCACTGTTGCAGATGCAATGAACAAAGGCCTAGTTGACAAGATAATGGTTGATCGCATCAACTTAGCCCAGAAGGCCTTCCAGGGATTTGAAGATCCGAGAACCAAAAGCAAAATGTCAGCTGCCCAAGCCTTAAAGAAGGGCTGGCTGTATTATGAAGCTGGCCAACGTTTTCTTGAAGTCCAATATCTGACTGGTGGTTTAATTGAACCAGATGTTCAAGGCAGAGTTTCTTTAGATGAGGCTTTAAATAAAGGTACCCTAGATGCACGCACTGCTCAAAAACTGAGAGATATTAGTGGATACTCAAAATACCTCACCTGTCCTAAAACAAAGCTAAAGATATCTTATAAAGATGCTATGGATCGAAGCATGATTGAGGAGGGCACTGGGTTACGCTTACTGGAGGCTTCATCGCAGTCTACAAAAGGTCTTTATAGCCCATACAATATCAGTGGCTCTGGGTCCACTTCAGGGTCCAGGTCTGGCTCCCGAACTGGTTCAAGGTCGGGGTCGAGGCGAGGGAGCTTTGATGCTACCGGCTCTGGCTTCTCCATGAGTTTTTCACCATCATCGTATGGCTCCCCAAGCTATGGACGACGATACAACAATGACAATGGCATGAAAATTGAGCTGAATATGGATAAACTTGCACAAGCTCTGACGGCATTAACGCTGAACAGGAACTGTTTCACTGAAGATAAGAAAATGTTGGCACCATCACAGCTCAATTTCTCTTTACTTGCTTAATTTGAGTTTGAAAAAAATATTATTCTGCTCTGCATGTGGCTATTATGGGGCCGTGGATCTCTTGCTAAATGCTGATGGTTTTAGTATTTGATTTTTATGTGTTTTAGTGTATATTAAAAAAGGCAATATATTTTCTGTATAGTTTATAATGGTTTGAGCTATTGAATGTACTATTTCATGTAAAAGCTTTAAAGAGGGTAGATGGAATTTCTTTTTTTAAAATCCATATTATAATAGTCAGTGTTATACTTACTCTGTTTCTGTATTTTTATGAGGCTGGTGCCCAATATTAACTTTTCTATTTAAAATTGCTTAGAAAATACAAAGAATCTGGAAAGGTATTTTTGAATATTTTGTGTGAAAGATTTTGATTCTGTCTGTGTAAAGATCTTTTAATGGGCATTTTAACAACAAGTTAAACAAACTGGTAACCATCTGCAGAGCAGAATAAGACATTTTAAAGAACCACAATGCTTCATAAAACAAACAAGGCTCCTTTACACGTGGAATGGATCAACAGGTATGCCCTTGTATTGCTGCACATTTAAAAGAAATGAATCATTGGCTCATCTAACTATCTCACTACAACTTTAAAAGAACTGACTCAAAAAGGCCAAAGAAAATGCTCCTGTCTCATCTGGTCCCCTTCAAAGAATATTCAACTGAGTCTTCTTTACCAGTAATCTGCATCCATAATATTGTAAGTATACATATATGTTTTGTTATTTGTTATATTTTTGAGAATATTTTTTATAGCTAGTATCTTAACAAGATTTCTGATTTATCACCAGCTTTTTTGTATCCTGATAAATGGTGCATCTGCTTTGAATATCTGCCACTACTTCAAAACTTCAGTGTTGAAGGTAATCTGGTCTGGGTGATAATATAAAGTTTCTGTCAGTGTAATAATAATGCATTCCACTAAATCATTTGCTGTGTCATTTTGGTGACTGAGTACATATAATAATGTAATAATAATGAAGCGTGTTATGTGTGTTAAGCTGTTGCTGATGAGACCGAAATTTTCTCCAAGACGTTCAAAAGAAGTACTGAAAATCTTTTGAAATTTGTATCTGCTGCACTCCAGTTAGACTATTGCTGTTTCCTAGCATTTATTCTGGTATAATATAGTTTTTTCAGTTTTGCATGTATATTTAAAAGGTTTTCATACATTCAGTTTGGATCAAAAGTTTTTAACAAAATACATAACATTATTGTGGTATGTGTGTATATTTTTGTGCTTCGAAAATACATATTCTTAACTCTTTATACTGTTAGAGATCAACGATATGTAGGTTGACTGCACTCATTAGAAAGATGCATGAACTCCTGTCTGACTAAGATCAGGGTTTTTTATGCTGAGAAGAGAAAGCAAACTCCGATGATTCATGAATTCCACAAAGCAAACTTTGCTTGGCTTAGAAGCTGCTGTTCATGCAAGAACAAACCTGATCCTGCTTGTTTCACTGGTGGAAAAGATTACTGAATGGTGCAGATTTACAGTAACCAGTAATTGCTCACAATTGTAGCATTTGTAGCAATTGTAGCAAATAATGTAATACTTAATGCTTAAATAAATTTATTAATCTGGCAATGTTAAATTACCGTGTAATATCAATAATAGTTCAATTTAATTTCATTAATGGACTGTTTCTGTTTGTGTGTTGTAGTATCTGTGCATGTGCCTTCACTGCCCACTGTTGAAATACTACAGAACATACTTCTCCAATCAAGAAAATCCTCAAATAGACTGTTTGACTGACCAACATACATGTTCTGCTACCTTTAGTATTTTCTTTTGCAGTAATCATTCATTGTATAATTTATGTTACTTTAAAGTAGGTTTAAACAAGATTCATATCTGTAGACCTATTTATGGGGCCTGTGGTTTAACACTATAGTTTCGGGTTGCCTTATTGGGCCAAAATATCTTGTTATTGACAACTCCTAAGTTATAAAAATTTGCTGCTAATGAGTCAGCGATATGTTACTGAACAGTTTGAGATCAGTGACAAAAAGTTTATTTAAAGTTCTGTATAGTAATATAGGGCAGATAAGGCAGTACCAGTTTATGCATTGTTTATCTGTTGAGATTTGTTGTCATGTTAAATAGCCATTAAAGTAAATGTTGTTATATGTATATTTTTTGATTTTATGTTAATTCTGTACACCATAACATTTCCAATTAACAATTGCATTTGTTTCTGAATCATGGTTGTCATATCCCATATCAATATCAACAATATTTTTCTTCATTGTTTTTGCATGCTTGTGCTGGTGTGGTTTAAACAATGCAATATGAGCAGCTGTATTCAACTAGGTTTACTAATATACTGTAGTTAAACCAATGTTGCCTTGTTTGGGGGCATGGTAAAGAAGACTGTACAATGTATTGTATTCAGGATGGTATTGTATTCATATGTAAATAAAGTATTGAAATTCAACTATTAAACCTGCTTAAAACATGAATTATGTGTTTACTGTGAACTTCAAACATTAATACAGAAAATACTGTATGGGTACTTGAGGAAATAGTTGCTAAATGTCCTAAAACTACCACAAAATTAAATTAACCTCAGGGAAAACAGTCACATATTTTTTTTTATTATTAGAAATGTAATACCATATTATTCATTAACTCAATAAAAAAGCTAGATGACACTAGAGATGAAATGTTGTTGCATGGTTATGTAACACCAAATGAATGAATGTTCAGGAACACCCCATAGTTTAAACACATTTCCTCAGTGTTTCTTTTGAGAAGAGGAACATTAAATCACTTATGAGCTTTGAAAGATAATCTTAAAATTCTGTAAGCTTTTAAATTCCCATCCAAACCCTTCAGGTCTAATATGACAAGAAGTGAGAAAAACGTTGCCAAACGTTGCCATAATTAAAATGCCAACTTTGTGCAGCTTTAACAACACTATCTTGCCCCTAGCCGCTAGTAAGCTTTTGTGTAGCTCTTCGTCCACAGCTCTTTATTTCACACAGATGTTATTTACACCTGGGTGTTAAAAGAATTTGTGCCATCTGCACCATGGTAAAAATAGACAATATTTGCACCCTGGTGAAAATTACAACATACATGAATTTACATTTAATTTAGATAGTTAATTTACAGCCTCTCCCCATAATGTAGGGGATTTACAGCCTCTCCCCATAATGTGTGTGTGTGTGTGTGTCCTGATTTTCCTAACTTCTCTAAAACAATCATTGGATAATTGAAATCCCCACTAAAAATCTACATTTTTAGTAGAAGCTTTCATTTAAAGCCACTTTTAATTATAACCAAATTGAAGCCATCAAAGACCCTAGCCTGCTATAATTATAAAAGGAGTGACACTAACGGACACCACGTATGTATCTTTTCAGCTGCTCTCGGATCGTGTTCCACGATATTTTTTATGCCAGATGCCCTTCCTGATGCATCCTAGAGGCTAGGGTGCCAACCTGCAATGCCAAGTTAGACTTGGGGAGTTGGTATGCAGTGGAAAATCCCACTACTTAAACTGGGCACATTAACAGACATCATAATAACGTCGTTTACATGCACATCATACTTTTGTTCTTTGTTGTTTTACTCTTAAGCAAATAAACAAATGTAGTTATATTAAATTACCTTCAGATAGCCATTAAACGAAACATCAACATATTAATTAGTCTGCTCACACCTAACCACTAAAGTACCAGTGGATATTTTATCATTTATTTTGTTAGCTTATAACTAGTTTAACCAAAATAATATATTGTTACATATTTTGCTTTTGTATCCTTTACAGGAATGAAGCATGTCTGGGCACGATTGTCATAGTGGTGTCATGCAGCCTGAAGGATTGTGAACTTGTGGTTTTTTATTTACAATTGAATGCCCTGTCATGCTGATTACCATGTCTAACATTTTGTCTTATACCATGATTGACATCAGTTAGCATGGCTGTATTTGCGGCAGTATCTCTTATGTAGATTTGCACTGTTTAAATGTCTTTAAGCAATCAAAACATTGAAAGTGTTAACCAGAATAAAAACAAGCTTAAGCTAAATCAGTAATATTTAGACTTCTTAAACCTAAATTTATTGACCTTCTCACACTAGGCATACTTTTCTTGTACTGTGCTGGAGCTAGATTATCTACCTAGATTATCTATTATGACCTGAGCTCACACTGCTCTTTAATAATCTGGGCCTGGGCACGGTTACGTAATCAATGTGTTACACCCCAGAAAAGGGGGAGTAGTAATCACAAGAGATTCGGTGATGTGTTCATTGAAAACGTTTACTGGAATGAGAAAATCACTCCCACTGTTGCTAGTGGAGGTAAAAAGCTCACTACACCGAGTGGATCACGATCAATGTATAGATAATCTTCCCTTCTTTTAAACACTAATAAAAACGAACGAAACAATAAATATATTGCATGCTTTTAACATCTAAAACGCCTTTTACGTACTTTTTATAATACTGCAAGTTTTTACTATTTTAAAGAGAACATTTGTATTATTATTTCAACTTATTCAATACAATGTAATTCCGTTTATACTGACATTAAGGCTTATTTGGACCCGTTTGGGCATGTAAATACACACCAGCAGCTTCATTAATTATGCAACACAACGATTTTGCAATGAATCGAAACTTGAAATTATCCAAATTATAATACAGTATGTTTGTTTTAATAATGGATTTTGTGCATGTAAATACACGGCACACCATCGGCGTTTTTAATTACGCAACACAACGATTTTGTGCAATGAATTCAGAATTGTTTACAGCGCATATTCTATCGGTCTGGAATAACGTTTTACAATGTCAACAACACTTTACACATGCTAACAGACCGTCGCATCACTGACGTCATGTTCGAGTTCCGCCCTCGAGCCCAACTGAACCGTGCCCTGGACAACTCACACTTGTGAGTACCGGGATTTGGCAGGGAACCGTACCCGGGTACGCTAGTATGAATACGTCCTAAAAGACATTACATATTACAGAATAAAAACATTGCTTTTGGTAACATGGGTTCATATGGGGTGCTTCTCGGTGGCAGAGAAGGTGAGAATTAAGATAAATACAGCCAATTACAGGAAAACGTTCAACAAAGCGTGTTTCAAAATGGCCATGTAAAGCAACCTGACCAATATTGGGGTGTCAAGAATGCCATACCTGAACCCAACATCTGTAGAGAAAGCTGAAAAAGACTTTTTGTAAACAGTCAAAACGTTTGAACTGTTAACCCCACACTTGCATGTTTCACACCCATCTTTTAGTGTTTCAAGCAGTAGTTTTTACAGTGAAAAAATCAAAGAACCCAGAACCTTTTGATTCTCTTGGTTTTTAGTTATACAATTTACTGAGGTTTACTTAATTATGAATTATTAATCAATTTCATAGGCTGCTTCAATGCATCCTGTCATTGGGGGTTCTGTATCTTTATGATGATAAATATGCTTTATAGTTAATGGTTTATTAACACTATACAATACATTTCACTCCATTTTAAAATAATCAAAAAGCCTAGTATTCATAACCAGTATATGAGTATTACAGACTTGAGTTTCAGGCTTTGCTGATTAACTTCAACCTTTTGTCATCTGATTCCGGCCAATTATATTTAAAAATCTGTATGCTTTTTCTGAAAAATACTTAATACTGTGAGAAGTAAATAAAGTCAAGTAATTATCTGAATATTGGGTGTCGGTTTTCCACAATACTTGTTCCAGCAATACTT
>JAYDZF010000013.1:19589342-19601530 GCA_034509105.1 Microcambeva barbata
GATTCCCCCATGTCTCAACAAAAGAGAGCAGCCCGTCATCCTGAAACTACATTGCAAAAGATACAAAGTCCATGAAAATGAAAGTAATGAAGAACCACAATCAAAAATCATTTACTAAAGTAGGCTTAAATATTAAACAAAATGTGTCAGGTGAGACATCATTACAGCCATATATTCAATACAGTCTTGCAGAAACAATTAGCAGCCCAGTACATTTCTTAAAATGTAAGCTGCTTTAGTTGAGTTATGGTGCTGCACCCCTGACAAGAATGAGTTCAGTGTTACAAGGGTGTATTTGCTCATTCTTCATAGTCATTTTATCTGTGTAAAAGTGTATATCCTTGGACATGAATTATAACTATTGATTTGAAATTACATTATTTTACTGGATAACCATGAAGACTTTCTTTGAAAGCAGTATCAACATGAAAATGTCATACAAACCTCAGTGTGCTGCACATTTATGCCCTCCAGTGACTGACAAGCAATTCCAAGATTTTGAAAGGCCTCTTTGGTCACACCTGTGCAGTATGATAACTCTAAAGACTGAAGATTGGGGCAGGATTTTGCTACTGCCTGGATTAAGAGTCAAACAAAATATTATTGTAATAACATGTAATAAAAATCAAATAATTAGAAAACATAGAAGCATATTGAAGCATATTTTCATGAAAGAACAATGATCAGGCATAACATTAATACTCATACTATTTCGTTGGTCCCCCTTTTGTGATGACACCTTTCTATGACTAGCATTAAGTTCTTAGAAATCTGACCAACAGCAGTTTGTTGGCTCACACAGGACAGTCTTTGGTCCCTGTGCATCAATGAGCCTTTGCAGTCCATGTCACCGGTTTATTACTGTTCCTTCCTTGGTGGACTTTTTTATAGTTATTAACCACTGCAGATTGAGAACACTCCACAAACTGCAGTGTTGGGGTTGCTCTGACCCAGTGGTCTAGCCATCACAATTTTCAAACATGATCGAAACCTTAAACTTGCCCATTTTTTTCTGCTTTTAAGATCAAGTTTAAGATAAAAATGTTCATCTGCTGCCTAATTCTTCCCATCCACTAACAGTTGCTATAATGAAGATAATGTTATATCAGGTTGGTCCATAAGCACAAGAAAAAAAAGATACCTGAACTACATAGTCAACGTGCTTTTTCCAGTGACAAAGTTTGAAATCCCTGAGCTGAGTGAACCTAGGAAAAATTAAATAGAAAAAACACCAAATGATTTGGATAAAATATACTGAATGTAAAGCAGTTCTTGATTGTAGAATTTTGACACTGACCTGTTTTCAGTAAGCCAATCAACAGTTTTTCTAATCTTCTGTTCAGTTCCAGGTAACTGGCTCTTACCAGGTTCAATCCAACAAAAACCAATGGTCACACTACGCCAAAGGGATGGTGAAGATGCTGCAGTGTTCCACAGTCGACAAACTCTGCCAACCCTTTAAGACATTTAAAAACACCAAGTAAAATTAATCAATAAATAATTAACATAGATAAATTAACTTGTATCTAGATAATTTGGTGATGAACTGTAGCAACCTGGCAGTGGTGGGACTTGAAGCAGCCATCTTTGGATTGCTAGTCCATTACCTGGGCCACTACTTAAATGCTTAGTGTCTATTCAAAAAGTAATCCTTACCTGCAGAGAAATGGTACAGCACCATCCTGTGAAACTATCAGCTCAAAAATCTTAACTAGGACCTCGACTGGCAGTCTCTGACTCCAGTCAAAGTTCTCCACCTCCTCTATTTGGAATTCATTGACAGGGTCATCAGTGTCTTCAGAAAGTTTTGATTTTGGCAGAACTTTTGTCCTTTTCCCTGTGGTACACTTTGCCTTTGCTTTCTTCCTTTTGCCTCTTTTCTTCTTAGGTTTCCAAACACTATCATACTGGTTAATGTTTGATATGATTAGGAGCATATCCTCCCCGTGCTCTACAGTGTAAGTGGGTCTTTGAACTCGTCTGGCGTTACTCTTTTTTTTCTTCTTCTTCTTTTCATCTTTTGGTGTTTCTGCTTTTCTTTTAAAGTTTCTTTTTCTTTTGGCAGGTGTTGGACTTCTTATCTCTGGGTTAACGTCTGTGTCTTGCTGTGAAGATGACCCACATTCACCTGGTATTTGAGGTATCTCAGAAACTGTGTTATCCATCGCTAAAAGGTGATTAGACATGAGAAAAAAAAAATCATCATCATTGCTACATCAGTACAGTAACCAGTGATCAGTGTGAAAACATTATTTTTCTCTTTGTATTATGAAGGAGGTTGATATGTACGTCACAGTCTGGACTTATGTGGTTGAGAGGACTTTATCCTTGTGTTCAGAAAACATGTGCTATATACAATAGGTTATAATATTTGTCATCAACACAGGTTTATGACATACTCTTGTCTGTTTTACAACAAAGGGTTCAAAAGGTTAAGGTAGTTGTGGCCTGGTTCAATTCCAAGAGCTAATGGGTCATGACTGAAGTGCCCTTTAGCAAGGCACCTAACTTCTAACTGCTCCCCGGGCACCATCGCTAGGGCTGCCCACCACTCCGAGCATGTGTGCTCACAGCATTGATTGAGTTAAAATGCAGAGGACAAATTTCACTGCACAGTGTGCTCTAAATCTAAAAAAAAAAAAAAGTTAACTTACATGCTGCACCTATGCTGAACCCTAATTGTATGAGTGCATGAGTAACATATACCTATGCAATCACATATACTTGTGATTATATACAATATGCATTTAGTTGCATTACAAATTTCTCATAATTATGTCAGAAATTACTAATTGTTTACCCAATCTGACAACAGAGCTCAAAAGTGATGAATATAATTAGTAAACTTCATAAAACATGAGTACATAATGTATTTGCATTTTTTCTATCATTGAATGTTCAGCTATACCTAAATCTATGAGAAAAAACAAACAAGCCAACCGACCAACCAACCAAATTAAATTGACAATCGTGTATTATTCACCAGCCCAGTCAAGAATCTTTTAAATAGAACCTGGTAATGTGACAGAGGTTAGAAGGTGGCAAAAAAACAGCACAAGATGCGATGTTCTAAAAAAAAAAAAAGATTAAAAATGTGAAATAAATATGTCATGTAAAAGGAAAAGAAGTCTGAGCATTACCAAGGCTTTGAGACTCCAGCACCATAGTGAGAGCCCTTTTTATTCCATGGACAAAGATGAAACATTATGGAAGACACAACACTAACTCAACGTTCCACCATCAAAACATTATGCGTACGGATAAACGTTAGTGCTATTATGATGATTCATTCCTGCTTTGCAGAACATGGACGAACTATATTAACATCAGACATTTTTAAAGATGTATACCAAATATTTTAATGTGACACATGAGCCAAAGAAAATCCGGTGCAAACACGGTAAAGATACAGATTTTTATCAGTTAACACATACCTGATTTAAATCACTTCCGATTCAGCCAAACAAGTCGAAATTACATAAAAAGACAAGTCGGGATCGGTAAAATCACATTTTTCCCCAATGCAAATATAAACAATGAAGCTCGGATGTCTTGTACTCGATCAGTAGATGAAGACTTGAATTCAATTTAGACAAAGAATCGATTCTTCATTTCTTAGTGTGCAGAATTTAGATTCAAGCCAAAGATAAATAGTCATTATTTAAAATACAAACACAAATGCAATAAGATGATTTGTACTTCACATAATGCGATTTTGAACTTGGTAATTTTAAATGTTGCTTTTTAAATGTATCCGACATAGCAACGGAGAAAAAATAAACTAGTACTGGTAGAAGTGTATAATAATAATAATAATAATAATAATAATAATAATAATAATAATAACCGAGAGAATTGCTTTAAGAATTCAGGCCACCGGAGTCGACTCTCTAACATATTGAGTCGAACAACGCCATTTGTTTGTTTCCCACAATGCTTTTCAGAACGCGTCAGAGCAGCGCGGACAGTGAACAGCCAATAATATTGATCCTCACATATTTTTTCCTTCTCACACACACACTGCTCAATCACTAGAAGAAGCAAAATAAAGAACACTTATATAGGTGAGTCTAACTTAATATAGCGTGGTATAAAGGAAATTTCACCCGTTAATTGTTCTTGGGCATAGTGAATATATCTAGTAGCAGGTTCAAGTTAATATTTTTGCTGTCTGTGAATATGTCATTAATAAACATGTAATATTAGCTTTGAATTCAGTCAGTGAAACTCGAAATTCTGTCGAAAAAACAAAAGCTTTATTGTACTTGTATTAGAATTGGGAGAAGCAGTGAGCTAACCGTGTTCTTTGCCCTCTGCACATGTAATGTTAGCTTCAAAGCTAACAAACATGCAAATTGGCAAAAAAAACCCCTTTTATTTATATATGCGTATGTCATGTAAAAAACCTATAGCTATGTAGATAACACATTATTTAGCCATTAGTAACACCTTCAATATTGGCAATTTACCTAGCTAACGCGCATGTTTTTGGACTGTGGGAAGAAACTGGAGCTTCCGGAGAAAACTCAAACTAACACGGAGAAAACATGCAAAGACTGAAAGTTCCTGGTCCTTTATCTGTGATATAAACAACTTAGTTAATAAACTAACTCCATAATTGCAAATAATTGAAAGTGGAATACATAACAATATGTATTTCATAGTGAATATAGAAAAAACGAAAAACAACACAATTATATTTAGAATTCAATGTAGCTATGTTCAAAATATTATGTTTATGTAAATTATTTGATCCTATTGTTTAACTGACACGTTTTGCTGAACCTAGTGCAAAAAGTCTAAACCGTTTACATTAATTAACAAACTGGAATGGATTTAGTTTCCTTTTTTTATATAAAAATCTATTAATTTAGTCAAATAGCTAAAATTAGAAACACAGATGCATAATAAAACGTGTGCAAGGCCTGTGTGAACTTTGGCACACTTTGATGTAGCTGCACTGATTGAGTTACAGACCTCGTTTGTTTATTTTATTGTTTCACTTTAAGGGTTTATTTGAAGGGTTTATTTATCTTCATCACCTCACCTCTAACCCATACCAACACCAGTGTATATGTATGTGTGTTTTATTGCTTGCAAGTAGCATGTCTGTGTAGCCCAAAATAATAATTAACCACAATGAAGCTATAGCCTGGCTATTAAACCCAGTATCTTCTGTGAGTATTTGCAATGTTTTACTATCACAATGCCACTTCTAGGCTGGGTAGGCAATTCAAATGTTGGAAGTCTGTTTTCTTTTGTGTCATAGCTCTCATTTAAAGGTTTTACCTCAAAACCGTTTGCAGCCTATTCCAGCCCAAGAACTGGCTTTTAAGCTGACACTCCTCTACAAGTTTGTAGCTGTAATTCCTAAAACATTTATCTGACCTTTATTTGGAAGATTGCTCACCGGATGTTTAAATTCCTGACACCAAATCCACCAAGCTTCTTTATGCAGCTATGGAGGATCTGCAAGAGGCCAGTTTTCATGGTTCCAGTGTCATGAGCATTGCTTCTGAATTGCGTAAGTTATTTTCTTTAGAAGTTATTTTTTACTTCACTTTTAGAATATTTTTACTTGTTTGGTTAATTAATTAAACCACTACATTTTAAATTGTTCTGATATAATTGTTATTACATACATTAGATACAACTTTTCTTATTACAGTTTTTAAAAATGCAATTTTTATTTAATCAAGGCTCACATGGCCTTTGTTGGAATGTAGCCCCATGACATCACAAACCATCTGCTAGAACAGTGGGCATCAGATTTTTTTTTAATGCACATGAAATGCATATCTTCTGTTTAAAAAAGAAATTAGCTTGCTTTAAATGCATGCTTTTCCCCCTCTTTTCTTTACAGAAGATGACTTTTACTTCAAACTTGTGGATGACTTTCTTGGACCTCAGACTGGTAACCTATTAAACCTCGATAAAAAGCCTTGCTCAAACCGAGTATTGGTTCAGGTTGGATTGATAAAAGAGAAAAACGATGCATCATGGAATAACATAGTAAAATGGCTTCAGAAGATTTTCCCAATGTTTCAGTCTGCAGATTACTATGGATTGATTAGCCGAAATACAGCAACTGCTTTGAGCTTAACTGGTGATGACAGAGAGAACTTCCTCCAGGAAAATGCCAACTTTGATTTTGTGGGTCCTATATGTGATAGCATTGGCATCAACAGAACACACTTGCTGGAAATGTCCGATTTTTCAGATCGGGCCAAGTTAACAGAGGTTACGAATGGCCTGATTCTAGAGTTGACCAACTTCATTGAAAGAGAAAAAATTGACCCATCGGTTTTAGTGATGTGGCTTCGAAACTTTGACCCTACATTCTGCAGTGATGGTAAGATTAAAAAAACCAACAAGCTCCTTCAGACAAGTCTGAAAAGATTCAGGATACAGTATCGAAACAACCAGAGGAGCAGAAACCGGAGCAGTGGATTGTTGGATGAATTTCTCCATAGTCCTTTTGATCTCGTTTCTGATCTGAGAGATTCTGAATTTAAAAGAGCTACCATACATAGAGTGCACTTGAAAGGGAAATGTCTCCAGTTAACCACAAATAAACCCTATTCCCAAACCGGGGCACTCAAAGAGGAAAATGAAGCCTGTAATATTTCGCTTCAGTTTAGAAAATGTAAAATGGAATCTGAAAGGACCTCTAATGAGAAACTTCATCCAGGTGCTGTGAAGAAGGAATTTAATCCTCAGACTATTAGCAGTGACCCTTCAGTGGCCATGGAAGCAGACACTCAAACAGACTCTGGAGACTATTTAACCCTACTTGATATTTCTGTCCTTTCACTGCAAAAACTTGCAAGTATGTACGGCGAGAAAAGTGAAACTGCAAAGCTTGTGAGCTTGGATCTTCTAAAAAGTCAGTTTGCTCTTATGGTTAAAAAAGATCCCAATATCAGCTTCCTAAATGAAAAAATCATGGCTTTAGTTAAAGACAATCGACTTGTACCACCTGTAAAATTTCTTCAGTGTACCACCCTTTTTATTTACAACTTTATTAACTCAGTTGAGAAGCAGATAATGTCTTTTGAAAGAGATATTGTGATTACTACAAGTGACAAGCTTGGACGGGACAAAAACCCAAATTTTACTGGTTTGGTCAACTTTGAAGAGAGTGCAGTCACCCGGTACATTCACATGGCTTGTGATATCTTGTGTCCAAGTAAAGAAACCAAAAATAGTTATAGAAAGCACTGGCTTGCCTTTTGTATTGAAAGAAAAAACCCATCTAGACTGCCTGTAAGTCAGTTAAATCGATTTATTAACTATTTTGAGGCAGCAGCAGCACTTGTTCACCATTACAAAGATGTTGAACTGTTTATATCTGACCTGCAGCTTCTTACCGACGACTCCAATGTCTTTTTGGATAGTGTCAGCTCCGATGCAAGCGATGAGGTCATACTTGCTTTATCAGGTGTGGTAGCTGTCTTGTACTGTAAAATCATAGGGCCATTTTGGCAGCTATTAAAGAGTGATGCACAATATTCATTGTGTAGCAAGTATTTTGACTACCTTTATAAAAAGCTTCAGGAGTGGTCCAAGGATGCATCTGCTGTTATGAAACCTGAGCCAACAGTCAACGTGTTCCTCCAGGCTCCGGTGCAGGAGCAGACTTTCTCAGGAGTGTTTGAATTCTGCAGTTCAAATACAGAAAACCAGTACGGAACCCTAATGAAGGCATGCCTACAGAGGATGATGCAGGTCCTTGTAGCAGTGATGGAGGAAAATCTGAAAGATTTCTTACCTGGAGGTCAATATTGTGAAGAACCTCACAAGGAACTTACAGAACAGCTGGCAGGCTGCACATTGAACCATATGATGGGTGACTACCCCTTTGGGCATGCATGCTCCTACAGACAAAACAGTAAACATAAGGCGAGTGTCGAGACGAGTAAAGGAGGTGATCTCTTGGAGGAATCCGGTAGGCTGGACAGTTTCTCTCAACCTGAGAAAGAATATTCACCAGAGGCTACTTCTGGTTCTACTAAAAGTGGCAAAAACTCAAAGTCATACATCGCGTTTGACAGAGCAAATCGGCGTTCAAGAAAGAAAAGGAAAAAACGAATGGGCAGCAAAAAATCCACATAAAGGACCACTTGTACAATAATATCAAAGTTTGCTACAGCTGCCCAACATCATGGTCCATGTAAAGGTACTGTAGAGGTTGATTTCTTCCAAGAATAGAAAGACTGCATATAACTACAAAACATGATGCTAGCTGCTGTGAGCTAGTATACTTTAAGGTTATTGTGGGAGATGGAAGTGTAAATTATGCCAGATGAACAAGCTCTGGAATTTGAGAAATTAATTGAATGTATTGATTAAATGTGTTTATTTTTACCTCGTTATTGTATTGGGGAAGCTCCCTCTTTTAAAATGATTGAGTTAACCAGAATGTTGTATAGTCTCAGATATGGTCATTGTTTTGGTATGAACAAACATGTTTGTTGTAAATAAAGTTGGTTTTGATTATACACATTATAATCTTGTCATTAAATCTGTGTTTCATTTTAACTTTTTCACATACATCGATCAGGCAAAATACTTTGTTGCCCCCCTCTTGATGCCAAACTAGTCCTGCAACCATTGTGCACTGTGTATTCGGATCCCTTTCTATCAGAACCAGCATTAACGTCTAATTTGAACTACAGTAGCTCATGCGTTGATTCAGACCACACAGGCCAGCCTTCACTCCCCATGAGCATCAGTGAGCCTTGGCCTTCTATGACCCTGTCACAGGTTAACCACTATTTCTTCTTCAGACCACTTTTAATATATATTGATCTCTGCAGACCAGAAACACTCCACAGGAGCTGCAGCTTTGGAGATGTTCCAACTTAGTCGTCTGCCCATCACAATTTAGCCCTTGTCAAAATTATATCCGTACACTTGCCCATTATTCCTGCTTCTACGATCACCTTTGAGGATACAATGTTCACTTGCTGCCAAATACATCCTAACAAATAACCGATAACACACGACCTTGTCTGTTCAGTATTTTACAAAATAAATAAAAACCTGTAATTGCACACTGAATATGCATTAATATTGACTATACTTTCTGGTAAATACTAGTTCCACAACAACTCACCACTTCTAATGTATTCAGCTGTTGTTCCATCACTGCAGCCGACCGTACAGTGTTTACAGAATCATAATTTAATCTGCGTTTCAGATCACACTCTTCTTCCGAAGAATATATAATATAAATATATAATATGTAATTGTTTTAACAAGCTTGGAAAAAAATGTACTTGCTTACTTCCCAGCTTTAACACATTCTAACCATCGTAGTTTAAATAGCAGTTATGTTATCCATGATCCACACAGTGGCTGGAGGAGATAATGGAAGAATGTCTTGAACTAAATGTATATGACAACTTTTGTGGGACATCTAGTCAGTTGATGCTCACCGCTACAGTATTTCACAATCTAGATGTGATTAAGCAAATAATCAAGACATACCATGATGATGGCTGTAATTAAAGCTTAAATGTAAATCTGTGAAGTATGAAATCTGAGGGCTTTCATCATTTTATCAACCATGTAATTTTAGTTTATCTTTTTGCTGGTCATTCTTTTTCTTGTTCACCTCTAAATCCTCCAAGCACAACTGTCTTTTCCAATGAGTTGCTTCATCTAAGTCTTGAATTTCATATCAATTTCCAGTATTTGCATTTTACCATTTTACAGATCTTGCAACACTGGCTGGCAAATACTTAAAAAACCCAACAATTTCATGCTGAGTGTCGTTCCTGTAGTTGCTAATGTATTTATTTTTACATTTTGTTATAGACCATTAATGACTAATCATCGATGTGTGTGTATTTTTTTCAGCAGGGTCTTACAGCTAGATTTCTGATATGTGGTGGGATCATGCTGTTGTCACACACATCCTGGTGGCCTTGTTTGGAATGGGATCATGGATATCTGTAAACTCACTCTGGGTCGAACTGCCCGTGATTGTAAACGAATTGCCTGAAAGTAAGCAATCTTATTTTCATTTCGGTATTTGTGGTCTGGTGGCTAGCACTGTTGCATGTTCTTGTGTCTGTGAGGATTTTCTCTGGGGTTTCTTCAAACACACAGAATTGTTTATGACTGTTAGAAATGAGCGGCACAGACACTATGGCTAAGTGAGTAGCATGAAAGTCCTGGGTTAGATCACAAGGTGGCACAGTCTGGATCTCTTCAGTTTGAATGTTCTCCAGTGTATGCACAGTCCAAAAACTAGACTCCTCCCCATATTTGGATAAGCTGTTAAGAAAATGAGGGAATTGCAATAGTAATTGTACTATCTAAACCTGCTTTTGCTTATTCAATGCATTTATTGATGAATTTTCTTTAGAAATAACTTGGAAGTATTTTATAAATCATTTAAAAGCTGCTACCTTAATTTTTGTTGATTTCTTTCCTGATAGGATGGAATTTACCAGCGTATATTTCTGTGCTCATTGCCTTTGGCAACGTGGGTCCTCTGGCTGTCACCATAACTCATCACTTTGCTCCTGGACGACTGAATGAGCGTGTAATTATTCACATCATCCAGGCACTCGCAGTGATCGCCTCAGTGTTTCTCGCCATCTTCTGGTGTAAAGAAGTCACAGTGGCTGGAACACCAAGATCTGTTCCTTTCCTGTTGATCTCACTTGTGCTCTCACTTGTCTGCTGCACCTCCATTGTGACCTTTTTGCCATTTATGTACCAATACCCGTCACAGTACATCCGGACGTTTTTTGTGGGTCAGGGTCTAAGTGCACTTTTCCCATGTATCGTGGCACTAGGGCAGGGTGTGGGCAAGCTGGAGTGTATAAAGACAGAAAATGGCACGCACCCTCATTATCTCAAAGATAATTTTCCTGCACAGGACTTCTTCTGGTTCTTATGTGTGATGCTGGTCATCTCTGCGCTCTCTTTCCTGGCTCTGACATTTAGAATTGCTACACCTTCTACATCAGAAGGGAATCGGGATTCGAAGCCACAGTTCGAAAAAAGTCAAGAAGAGGAAGCCGATGTGTTACGTGATGAAGGAACCCCAGTCTCTGAAAAATCAGTTGAAGAAAATGAAATGCCTGTGGCATCATTCTGGAACGTGAACAATACCTACCTCCTCCTGCTGCTTGGAATATCGAATGCTTTGACCAATGGAGTGTTGCCTTCAGTGCAGAGTTTCTCTTGCTTGCCCTACGGTACCATGGCTTATCACCTTTCTGTCGTCTTGGGAAACATCGCAAACCCACTGGCATGTTTTGTAGCTATGGCTGTTCTGCTTAGGTGGGTTCACAAATAGATACACTTTCCACATTTAGCAGACAATTTGATATAAAGTGACTTACAGTACTGACAGTATATTGTCAAACAAATTAAAGCCGTGGTGAATCATTCGACTAATTTAGAACCTTAACCACTAGGCTACAGCTGCCGTATAGAACATAATGTAATTTTATATGTAATATTACTGATCTTAATGATATTATATGTATATGTAATATTATATTATATGTATATTATCAGTAAGAACCTAATTAAACACAGTGAATTTTAGCATTTTAGTGCATACTGCACACATAAAGCTTTAGTTGCCCATGCGAGGTCTGATCCAATTTCCCTGTGAATTTAGTATGACCACTGGCCATTGGCACCACCGACCTCCTTAATGCTAGTTTAATGTTTATATGCTCGATCTACTCTAGAAACTTAGATTTTCCAACTCACATATACCAAACATTACTTGAAAACGTATTGTTGCATATGTTATAGGTCTAACACTGGGCTTGGTGTGGTTTTCCTTGGCGGAGGAGTGTTTGCAATTTATCTGATTTGTCTGGCCGCTCTCAGTCCCTGTCCTCCCCTTTTAGGAAGCCATGCAGGAGTGGCTATGGTGGTAAGTCATTTTAGTTAGCATGTTCAATGACATTAAGTGAGAGCTTAATCAGAACTAATCCCATCAAGCCAGTCAGATATTATAACAAGGATTTGTCACCATTGCTGGTAATTTTAAAGCTCACATATAAGCTCACTAAAAATCTTAAATCATATAATGCTGGCTGACTGTTTGTTCGTGGTTCACAACATATTCTTTCATATTTGTGTAAAATGCCTTGAAGTAACATTGATCCATTTATCTTTACACTGACAATAACTGTACAATATTTTAAACT
>JAYDZF010000013.1:19764937-19780813 GCA_034509105.1 Microcambeva barbata
AATATTCGGTTGACAAACTCAAAATTAACACACACTCAAACAAGTCAAAAATACCAACAAATTAAAAATAGAGCATTCATATTGTCTAAGCATCTTATACATACTTTCAGGTAGATTTAAAAAAGGAATAGAATGATTCAGATCCTGTACATTTAATACTTAATTAAAAATAAAAATCATGTATATGTAACATATATACTATTTCATATATTTACACATTTCCAAATGCTTAAACATTTTATAATTTTTTATCTTTTAAAGATTCATTTTAAATGCAATTTTATATGAAAACAGTCACAATGCAAAAAGAGGAACATTAGCCAAGAAATTTCAAAGAACAAAACACATTTGTTTATCCAAAAGGGGGTCTTAATGTCAAATGTCAAGAATTTATGAGCATTAGAATAACACATCAGCAAAAATTGGATTTGTATGCAGTTCTTTTAAATGTATATCTGCAATATTTAGTGATTTCCTGAAAGATTTGTCACAGAGTCCATCTACTCACATGCTAGAGCATAAGAAATGGTCTAAATGAATTACTTCAAAGATCAGGTATTGGTGTACAAATAGATTGATTAGGCAACCAAGGACATGTACATTTTAATATGGACAATAAACAGTATTATATTCTTAGCCACAGTATTGCACTGGAATCCTGACAGAAACACTAATGCCAATCCAGCATTCAGCTATGGCAGTCAAGTTGACTTTTCAGGGGATAAACACTTATCAGAAAGTGGATTCCTGATCACGCTTAACTGGAGCACTGGAGTTTTAGCCAGTTTTATCCTAAATTTTGAATAAAGTTTCAAGACAGTAGACAGAATATCCTAAATGTCCAATTTAAACCACAGCCAGGAAAGTGTACTTGTAGGCTATCTACAATCAAGGATGATTTGATTAGCCTCTGCCTCTTTTTGGTAAGAAGTTCTATTTCAAAAGATTAGCCACTCCAGTATGCCTGATTTACTGAATCTGCCTTATATTATACACCTAACTTAACTTTTAATACTCTACAGACTTTGAAAGATCAGAAATAAAGAGCAAACAAGTAAACAAGAAGGATATTGTGTCAATATGATACTGTAATTTTTGCCCCTGATGGCCTTTTCCAGTAACCTTATAAGTGTTAGTGGCAATCAATGTTAGTGGTATTGATTCTTAGGCTTGTTTGTAGGTGATTGTAGTATATTTACCTCTGTCAGCATCTTTAATTTTGCATTTAAATGCATTCAGGATGGTAGCATTTATATTCATTGGTTTTTGGTTTCTCTCAACTCTTCATTTTACATCAATGTCCATGCCTCAGAGCAGGTCATTCCATGAGACAGTAATATCCAATGTTGAATACTGTTGCAAAGACCAGGTCTGTCTTAATTTAGTCATTTGCTGATAAAACTGTACTAGCAACAATCACTATGCTTCTGTGATGGTTTTAAAATTCATAAAATTGTATTCATTGTTATTATTTTCCGTGGAGAATTACTTTTGAGTATTCTATTTTGGATTATTTTATGCTTCACATAGAAACATTGTCTTACACACAATGACTGCTAAGTTCCAAACTACATCATTGTCATTCATTGCCACAAGAATAATTTTCCACATGTCTGCACAGGTTTCTTCCAGGAGTGTTCTCCTGCAGTCCAAAAACATGCATTCGGAATAATTGGAAACACTGAATGTCCTATAGGTGAATGTATGTGTGAGTTGACTGCCATCCTATCAATGATGTGTTTGTGTGCCTTGGACCCATTGAATAGCTGGGATAGGCTCCAATCCCCCCTTTCTGTGACTCGGACTGGGTAAGAGGTAAGAAAGTGATGGATAGAGAGGGACAGAGAATGTTTCATAAACACTCCCCGAATGGTGCTAAAACCAGTACAAGGGTCTGGGTGTCAGTAAATCCAGTGTCTTAACTTTAAGAGTGGATCCAATTAATTACAAATTACTTTTTTGAAGAACTTGAAAATGCTTTCACTTAATTAATTGTAGATTATGCAGATAAAGAACTAGAGCAGTAAAAGAACCATGCTTACCATGGTTGAGTCTCTAAGACTTTTAACTCTTAATGGCTTGCACCACACTTAATAACAAGTGTACTAAATGCCGTAAAAGTATTGATGGATAAAAATGCCAATTACCATACCCCCTGGAGTGGAGGCAGGAGTTACAGCTTAGAAACTGCAGTTCAAATACTATGAAGCACACTTCTTTAGGTAAATGCATAGGTTACCTTTCTAGGGACCTTAAAAACAATTGTGTTTAGAATTGAGAGTCAACCGTTGTAAATCACGTTTAGATATGTAAACACAGTAGCACCTGTCTGTTAGTTTCTATTGACACCTGTTTCGCGCATTAATATTAACTTTACTATTGTTCCATTATATATGAACTCACCTTGTTACATTGTGTAGTGTATCCACGATGATGCTTCGGTTAATAAAGCAGTTTTGCTAAGATAAAACCGAGTCTACTCTGAAATAACAGCACTCAGCGGTGTGGGTTTTCTATTAAGTTATAAGACAATTTAGAGATCTCCATTACACTATTATACCACTTACCAGCTCTTATCACTATACACATGTTACACATATATGTAAGTGTGTTTTTAATTTAAGTGTCTTTAATTTACTAGTGTAAGTAGATTACATTTAGCTGAATTTACAGTAATATATTACAAACTTACAAAATCATATTGTTCCTAATAAATTTGCACCAAAAATAGTGCAACGAAAAATACATCAAATGTGTGTGTGTGTGTGTGTGATCAAATACACACTTTGAACAAACATCCTGACCTCATTAAACCTAAAATTACATTATGCTTAATCATTACATGTTAAAATTATCCAGCATAGTTTATTTCTCCCTGCAAAGACTGAACATAGACCACAAGACACATAGCAATAAAAGATTACAGCTTTCACACTACATAACATATTTACCTCAGTGTTCAACATTTTTTGAGCCATTCATGAATGTAAGCATCCAGAGTTGATTAAACAGTGGTGCAGTTGGTGGATGGCACCATCTCCATCTTGGTCCTCATCTCTCTTCCATCTTGGGTGGGGCAGCTTGTACCCACGCGGCAGCGGAACACTTGTTTATATGCCTGCCGGAAGTTCTCAGAGAGGAAAGCATAGATGATGGGATTGACAGAAGAGTTGCTGTAGGCCAGACAGTGAGCCACCACACGGAAGAGGAAGGATGCCTGATTCAAGGGGAATGAACCAAACTCTACCCAGAGGTGCACCACGTGATGGGGCAGCCAGGACAGGCAGAAGACCACCACCACCACCAGGACTGTCTGTGCAGTCTGAGGATTCACACATAGAGAACATGATGTATTATTGCACCCATAGACAATATGGACATGCAATTGGAATTAAAACAAGTAAAATATAAAGATGTTCATGGTTCATTCATATGTCTGTACAAGCACTTTAGGGTTGACAATGGTTGAACTTGTTATATATTAAATAATACATTTTAACTTGCAGTTTGCTTCTGTGACACAAAATGACTGAGGATGAAAACGGAAAAACTACTTTTCATGAACTTTTATACTTTGCATATAAGTAGACGCTTTAAAACAGGAAGGAGAAGGACAGTGTGGAAATGCAAACTACCTGTAAGTGCTTCACAGAAATGACTGTGCCTGAATTATTCGTACCTTCTTTTTAGATGCTTCTGACTTCTTGGATATGTTTCTTAGCTTTTTGTGTAGGTGATTCAGGACCTGTGTGAACAAGTATCTCATAAAGCTGAATACATTAAAAATGACAAAGAATTTACATGAAATATTTTACAGCTAGTATTCTAGGAGAAGGATCTGCTCATTTTTCTTCAAATCAGAGAATGATGGGTACCAGGAAACCCTGGACAAAACAAAGAAAATCATTCTGGACAATGTTACAATCTAAAGCACAGCATCATCCAATCACCCATTGACACATTTAAATAATGTATAATTGCCAATCCTCTTATAATTATATAAGACAGCTGTACTAATACTAAAATACTACTTCTGATAATACTAATAATCCAAAGGTCACTGGTTCAAACCCCATCACTTCCAGTGAGGCCATTAGCCCTCAATTATATAGACAATATACTGTCACATTACTAGTTAAACAGGTTGCAAAATAGAGAAAATGTAAAATGTAAATGGTTTTGGAAAGTAGAAAAAAATATCTCAAAGCTCTGGCTATAATTTTATTGTTTTGTTCTTTTTTAAAAATAAATTAGTTTCACTATTGCCCAGGATACAATATTTTAGTTTAATTTAAACCGATGTTACAAAAAAGCCATAGTGCGTATCACAGAGTAATAGTTTAAAACATTCTGTTTTTGAGCTGTTGTCTATAGGGAAATTATTCATTCTGAGATGCACTCTTACAACACAAACTGTGTATAGATTCATAAAAACTGAGTGCATTTAACAGTACCTCTAACTTGCATGTAACTAGGGTCAGAGTGCAGGGTCAGCCCTTGTGTGACTAGTAAGGGTCTTCATATGTCTTTCACTCCAGACATATCAGAACTTTTTAGACTGTGTTGTAAGAATGGATGTATAGTAGCTTGTGGCTCTCTTCAACCAGAGTAGTATGGTACAAGCAACAGAGGAAATGGAACTGATTATCCAGACCAGAATAAACTACTGGTAAAAACATGAAAATGAACAAATGAGAACACAAATATCACAAAAATAAATCTGAACCTTTCTCTGATCTCTAGTTGTGGATGTACTATGCATGCCTTCTTTATTCTTAAATTCCCTGCCATTTTATTAAATGCACTTTACATACAGGTGCACTTCACTGTTCGTCTAAAAGCACAGTGTTTGTCTGCCACATCCATCAATGAAAATGGACATCACAGAAAATCTAATAATAATCTATGTAGACAAATGGTGTCTGGTCAGTGGATCATTCTTAGCACAGTACTGATAGTGATGAGATAGTAATGTATGTGTGTGTGTTTGTTTGTGTGTGGGGGTGAGTGTGGTGGGATACACGTTTTACAGGCTCTACCGAAGAGAAATTAAAACACTTGAATCACAACTGATTTGGGAATATACATATACATTTAAATAAGAATATGTTTTGAAAAATATAATCGGGTGGGTCATATGAACCTTTATTAATGCAAAAATAAAAAAGATTGTGTGAGTGTAAACTTATTATGTTAATCCTTTCAGATGCTCCCTGTAGATTCGCCACAGAGGACCGTGGTCTGGATTATTGATTTGTCATGGTTCTTATGCCTAATGCCCTTCCTGATGCAGCCCTCCTTTTATCCTGGTTTGGGTCTGGCACAACATTGCACTAGTTTGTGAGTCCTATTGGCTAGGGTGGACTCAAAGTGGGGAGTTCAAACTCTCGGTGCTGGTGTGCTAGTGGAATATCCCACTGCTCCAACTGGATGCTGTCCATTGCAGGTACCTACAGGATGTATCCAGTCAAGCTGGTAGCATGTCGTTGGACTGTGGAAGGAAACTGGAGTACTCAAATGAAACCCTTAAAATGATGGAAAAAAGATTTCATTTAAAAAATCCTCTTCGCCTACATGTGTGAAAGGAACACCAAAAGCTGCTTGATTACGTGGTTAAAAACCAATTGCAATCACAGCTGCACAGGTGAGTGATGAATGTTAGGTGGAATTTTAATTAACATTGCATATTAGCTCTAAAAGAGCACTGTCATTTTTCACCTCGAAATGAGAGATCTCAAAGCACTATGAAGCTGCTAACAGTTTCAAAGAGAACAGTGTAGTTACTTGTATTACCGGTGCATCACTCACATAAACTGAAAAAGTACTTTTGAAAGCATTGGTTTGGAAGGAAGTGTCAAAAGTCATCGCAGCTTAATTAAAACACAGACGAACAGAATCAGCTAGAAAACGTGCAATTTTTTTTCTTGGTGTAAGTTGCACAAGGCCATAACCACACAGATTAAATGAATGTGGTCTAGAGTGCTGTAAGGATGCTTTTAACCTTGAACATTTGCTGAGAATGTATGGGCAGTTATTTCACAAGAATCGCGAGTTTGTTGCGTTGTCATATCAAACTCATGCAATTATTGGGCCAGTGCAATTACACTTTTTATCTGATATTCCTATAATCCAGAACACCCCATACAGTTAAATGGATTTGAGTGGTGTGTTCCACTAAAGTACAAAACATTAAGAAGATCTTCACCTTCTGTGTCCTTTGGAGAACATGAGATTATATTTGAAGAATGCTTTACCAACCCATTACAATCCTTTTGGAACACACACTTAGGGCCAGTTTTATCTTGTTGACCTGACTGTGTATGTCTGTCAACATGTGTGTGTGTGTGTGGGGGGGGGGGGGGGTGTAGGGACAGGGGAGGACTGTAAAATGTTCAGACAGAAAGGAGTGTAACACCTCACTGTACGGCTTGTGATTATTGTCATATTATCACACCTATTTTAAATGCTTATAATATCCATAGTTCTACAGTTATAAGCTGGAACTTAATAAACTGCCAACAATTTATAGATCAACACTGTTTAGGGGTAAATACATAAAACTATTTGGATGAGCAATTCTATGTAATTCATACAGAATTGTATAATGAACATTTACCTTCATGTAGCAGAAAGAGATAAGGAGCAAGGGCAACAGGTACCCAAAAACAAACGTGCACACCACGTAGACTTTCCTCCTGGTCGTATCGTGCCACACTTCCCAGCAGAACGTGCTGTTATCCTCACTCTCCACAATGCGCTGGTGGTAAGCAACCGGTGCAGCCATGGCCAGAGAGAGCGCCCAAATACCCAACACACCAATCAGAGCATGTCGTGCCAGCCGGATCGAAGAGGACCTTCTGCAGTGAACGATGGCTACATACCGGTCCACCGACATAGCCGACAACGTGAACACACTAACTAACATGGAAACTGTAAAGAAGTAGTGCACAAATTTGCAAATGAAGGCGCCGAAGACCCAGGTGGGCAGCATGTAAACGGTGGACTGAAAGGGTACACAGAACAACAGGTAGGACAGGTCAGCCACGCCCAAGTTTAGGATAAAGATGTTGGTGGTCCCACGTCTCTGACCCGCTTTGCGCTTCGCCAGCACTGCGATCACCAGAGTATTCCCAACCACACCGATCACAAAGATCAACCCAAACACCAGTAGGGTCACCAGGTTGTCCGTACCAATGCCGAACAGAGACATTCCAGGCGCATCGACATCTCCCAGACTCTCAGGTAGCTCTCTTCCACTTTGGTTATGTATGTTCATGACTTCCATCACTCGATCAAATCTCGCCTGTGTTAAAAAGAACGAAGTTTTGCTTGCGCAAAAAGCGCGCCGGTGATGCGGTACAGAGCGGTCCAAAAACAAGCGCACCAGTGCGCCTCAGAAAATAACCACAGTCTGCTTTGTCTCGTAACTTTTTCTCTTATCATATGTTTAAAAGAGAAGTTGTTCTCTGTGAGCGCTATAGATCCTGTTTGATGCGCATCTGTCCTGGACAAATTTGCGTTGCTTTGCGCACACGCTCACTCACCGCGCATGCAGGCAGTATCATTATATGGGCGCTACCAAGAGGACAGCACGGAGCAACACGACCGGTCATAGCCTTAAAATAGACAGATAGAGAGAGAGAGAGAGTTAGAGAGAGAGAGAGAGAGCAGATGATGATTATGCTCAATATGACAGTAGATTTACAAATCATCCAGTGTTGCATTATAACATGGACATTTGTTGAAAAGCCTTTACATGAAGGTCTTACAAGTAGCAACTGATTAGCTCACCAATGACAATCATCAAGCTCACAAAGCAGATTCACTGTACACGACCTGACCATAAACTGCTTGCTTATGAACATCTGGACACCGGCCCATTCATGTAATAATGCAATCAAATCATAATTTAGCCCAGCAATGTATGAAGTGTGTATTTATAAATGGGTCATGGTCATTGGTGCCAGCTGGGCTGGTCACAGAGTGGTGTGTGTGTGTGGGGGGGGGAACAAATAATATTCCGCTTCTGGGTCACCTTAATGTTTAGAACGCCTTGAGGAAAAGACAAGCCAGAGAAACAAGCTAAAAATTGTAATTTTTAAAATTGTAAAATTGTCATTGTAAAAAAAAGTAAAAGAAAAGTTAACCTTGAGTTTAATGGGCTACAACAGTAAAGAACAGCATGATGCAACTGGTCTTGTGGGTCTAATAATGAACTTGTGATGTATGGACATGCTGTGTGGAATGTTTTTTATGGTACACCATGCACTTCATAATACTATTCCATCTATCAGAGAACAGTTGCTGACATTGTGAATATTTTTATAACCACTTATCGTCTTATACCAGTTACATGGACGTAATGAGTTCAGAGTACCTCAGTGACCTCCGCATTCACCAGATCTAAAACCAGAATCAATGTGGTAGATAGTGAGACTGAGAGAGTGATTATGAATCGGACCAATCTGGAGTCAGTTTTTCACTCAGGGCTTTTTAATATTTACCTTCATTTCTCGAACTTGCATTTCTAGATTTGGTCGTTTGAATTTGAAGCTATTTTAATTTAGTTCCTTCAGTTTTAGCTTCAATAGTTAAAGCCACAATAATGTTTGCAATGTGTCTGTGTAATGTGTTGTATCAAAAACTTCAAATAACCAAATAATAATAGATTTTGCATAATGCTTAGCTAACTGAATTTTATTTGGCAAACTTTTCAACAATTTTAGCAGATGTAAGACGTTAATGATTTGCTTAGTTTTATGTTGGTTTTGATTTGATTGTCATAGATTTTCCCTATTATTCCTTAAGTAGCCTGTCATATTGAGACATGAGGTTTCTGCACTATCCCTTATCTATACCTATACCTCTTGCTGATCTGTAAACCACTTAACCACACGACCGCCACTGTAACTGCGTCACCTGTTTATATTAATAAAGTGACCACTGTGAAAGAGTAAAATGAAGTTTTTTTTACTGTATTGGCTTGATTTTCAGATCCAAGAGAAACTCACTGGGTGACAACTAGACTGTATGACTGTGGACAGGACACCATTTCTTACACTCACACCCAGGGGTACCAGAGGACCCAGTAACACACTACTACTACTATTCATTCTCAGAAGTGGAAAATATGTCCCTGAATTTATTAATTAGGATTCCTAATTGTGAATTTAATGAAATAGTT
The DNA here is from genome assembly GCA_034509105.1 of Microcambeva barbata. Taxonomy (NCBI): domain Eukaryota; kingdom Metazoa; phylum Chordata; class Actinopteri; order Siluriformes; family Trichomycteridae; genus Microcambeva; species Microcambeva barbata. Next base: position 19,774,122 of record JAYDZF010000013.1, read on the forward strand.
TAAATATAATAATTAAAAATAAGTACAAAGTATATCATATATGAAGTATGAAGTGTAGTATGAGACTATTGATGTCAGCTTGTAGACATTCCCCGTTATTCATGAAGTAGCCTGCTATATTGAGATATGAGGTTTATGCACTATCTATTATGCAAATACTGATGCTGGTTCAAAAGTTACTGTATCTTTAATTAGTTTCATATTAATTTGGCAGCTTCTGTATTTATAATCTGCTTTTTAGCCACATTAGTATTTCTCTTTTATTAAAGGCAGCTGGGTTCTCTTTCTTTTCTTTAAGGTGTGTGGGTATAGCACCTCATTCCCTCTCTAAGGAAAACAAGCTAAAATATTTACACATCAGACCACGGCACACATTTTCAAAATCAGCCTTGACTAGAGCATGCTGAAATTTATGCATAGCACTAAGGTATCCTTGTCATTTCATTTTTGAATTTTTTACCACTTTTTATCTTGGCCAGGATTCAAATTCCCCAAAAATTCATCAAAGGGCCTTTGGCCAAAACCCTCTCTTTCCTCCACATTGAAAACATGTCCAAGCCCTCTGGCAGCACTGCAGCAACAACTGTCATTCATCAGTAGCTGATAAAACCACATGGGTGAGGGATTACTTACTAAATCTCTATCAGGCACTACAATACATTCACAAATGCCACTTAACTCTTTACTGCACAAGAATGGTAACCAATGTTTCCTTTGGGATTAATTAAGTGATCTATATATGCATAGAACAAGCCCATGCCCACAAGCAATTTCACAGTCTCTGAGGTACCTGTGTTGGACCATTACACAGTGGAAACATGTAAGTTAGTCTAACAAACCAGTATTTCAGATATTTTCTTTAAAGAAAAGGACATTGTGTGCTCTAAGCCAAAGACAAAAAAAAACCATACTGCAAGTTAACAGCAACAGGTACAAACGCTGGGGTCTGTTATGGTATGTAATTGTACTCCCGTTAGGCATATGACGCTTTTGACATTTATTTTAGTTTTTTCAACAAGGCAAAGCAAAAGCACATGCTGCACAAACAACTCTAATTTTGTCCGATTTGCTGGAACTGCATATTGGCTTCTGGCTGTCATCGATTTCTGACCTCTATAAGTGAAGCTTCCCAGCCCAAATATAGACAAAGACTCATAGCATTGGGGTTCTCTCTTGTCCAATGATGAAAGTATGGAGGTGGATGTCAATGTCATTTGAAAGCCTCTCACTTTCCCTATTAGTTCTGCTGTAATAATTTGGGCTCTCTCTGCAAAACTTGAGAGAACAAAACATTTTAACTGCATTTTGTGTATTCTACTCCAAAGAGGTTCTGATGAGAACTTGTTTAACCACCAGCAGTTGAAGACTGCAAGCTGTGTCCAAAATCCTTGAGGAGCCCCTACTGTTTATTACATGGATGGAATAAAAGACACCTAAAAACTTTATCACTTAGAATCCTCAGAACATCCTTTAAAGTGATGTTGCACAGCATCAACATTAATGATTGGTAATTCCTTAAACATTTTTTGGAATGGGTAGAATGCCTACAATGCAAAATGGATATACAATGGATGTATAGAAATAAATAAAATAAAGTTTAATAGACAAACATGACATATCTTGGGTTTATGTTGACTGCAATTAAATAAATAACTTATAGATAAATACTTTATAAGTAATGTCTATGCTTCAAAGTCCTTTCTTTAAACATGGCTGACATGAAGTCTTAAATAACTTCTATTAATACACCAAACAAGCCATTGACAGTGTAATTTATTAAAGGAATGTATCTGAACGCAGTTAATGATGCTAAAGCTCCTCTTACTGAATCCTTCGGCCTTTTGTACTTTTACTCGACAAGGTTCTGATGCTGGTCTTCAGGTAGTGAAGTTACTATGGTGACCAGTTGCCTCTTTTCTGAGAACAAAACATCTCTCTCTCTCTCTCTCTCTCTCTCTCTCTCTCTCTCTCTCTCTCTCTCTCTCTCTCTCCTCTCAATCTTCATGCATGTGTGTGTGCGTATGTGTGCAAGTGTGATTTAGATGCTAAAAAAATTGATCATGTTTTTCTGGGTCAAACGAATAACCCAGAATGCATCTAAACTCATTACACAGGTCATTACTTATAAAAGTATCCATTATACGCTTACAGTCATCTATGTAAGAAAAACAATCATTACTTTTGGGTCATATCTATGCCCCTAAATAAATAATTGATATTTTGAAGCCTTGAGGCTGTTATCATGTTATCATTATCATGTGCGGTGCTAACCAATGAAATCTCTTGTACCTGCACTTTATGTCCAAGAATGTATTAATCTCTTTAAAAAGAAGATAATTAATATGAATTTAATGAATTTAAACATAGAGGTCTTTTAATGGATGACAGTAAGAGGCGATTTTGTGGTGTCGTTATTTTCTGAACCGTAACTAGCAGAGCATGTCCTTCTCTGGCATGTTTTTTCCCTCTTTTTTGTTTTTACATTCTAAATGTGGTGGAACAAGAGGTTAAGTATAAAACGTGTAATTATCAGCTTCACGTGTGAATAAAGCAGTGCCAGAGCTGGTAGAGTGGGTAAGGGCATTGTGTATGATTTTCACCTTTGGTGTTTTTGAAAGCATTGCAAGCCCACTCAAGTGTTTCAAGTGCTAATTTACTTGGTGACCTTGATTGGAATGACGTGAGTAGTGAAAACAAAAGTTTTAACTGAATACAATTTAGGAAATATTGATGAAGTCGATGCAATGGAATATCCCATGTTGGACAGTTTGGGTCCTTTCAATGGGGAGTTTGCTCATTCTCCCAGTGTCTACATGGGTTTCTTCCAGGTGCTCCGGTTTGCTTCCACAGTGTGTGTGTGTGAGGTGTGAGTGAGAGAGAGAGAGAGAGAGAAGAGAGAGAGAGAGAGAGAGAGAGAGAGAGAGAGAGAGAGAGAGAGAGAGTCTTTCAAGGAGAGAAAGCTCATGTGGAATAAACTGCATCCCATTTCTTGGTATTTGCTGGGTGAAATAACTGGAAAAGATTCCTAATTTAGACAATAGGATCACAGGCCTAGAAAATGGACATTGGGAAGAACTTATGCATAAACAAATTGACAAATTTTATGATGTAAGCCAAAAATCATCTTCCTCTCTTTGATATACATATTGTTAATGGGAAAATTAAATAACAAACTAATGATATAGATTATATGTGATATGTTATATATATATAATGTGATATGTTATATATAATATGTGAATTATAATTCTATAAACTATAACTCATTCAACTGAGATGGATTTTGTAATTATAAAGAAGTTTAGAGTGTCTGCAATTTCATAACAAGTGGTACTAAAAGCATGTTTACCACCTTTCCTAATAATGAGCTGCAAAATTGCAAGAGGTATTTTGTTTAGACAGCAGTTCAACAGTCCGTGGTTACCTTGTCTGGTTCTTCTAGTCATGACACATTTTAATTGGCAAGGTATCCGGCTTGCCAAAGACAATCACATCATGTTAATTGTGATATTTTGTTACTGCTTTAATACAACATTTTGCAAATGCTCCATGTGAGGATTATTATGAATTCATTCTCAATTTGATAGTTTCTTTTAGTTGTTCATTTTTGAACACATCACTAACATCCCTACAAACTGGATACTTTGTTTCACTTGGTTTACATATTCGGATGCCTTCAACCGAACCATAATTTACTTCCTCAACAACTTATCCACAGTAGATTGTCAATTAGATCAAACCACGTGGCTCAGCCTTCACTCCCCAAGAGCATCAATGAGCCTTGGCCACCCATGATCCAGTCACTCATTTATCTTTTGATAGATACTGACCACTGCAGAATGGGAAAACCCCGAAAGAACTGCAGTTTTGGAGATGCTCTGACCAGTCAGTCGTTTAGCCATCACAATTTGGTCCTATTAACACATTTGAATTTACAATGTGCAAATTCAAATCATTTCTTGTCTCTGCTATACATAAATAGATAGGTTATCATATGTTTGTGTAATTTTACATTTGCTTTATAGGTATAACACCAGTTAACAATTAACAGAGATGTTTTTGACTGATATTATTTAAACTGCTTTACTGTGTGCAACAGAAACGTGTTTTCCAGATGTGTTGAACCGTGCCATAAGCCACAGTACCAACTCCACAGATTGATTCTCATCAGGTTGATAGATATTGTGCAGTACAGGGGCTCATTTAATCTATGATAAAATTGCACCACAGTACACCCAAGAGAATGTAAACATTTCTTATTGAAAGAAAATAGTGTTACATATTAATTAAAAACACATTTCCCTGCCACCTTTTACAGACTTGTAGCTTTTGCTCATACTGTATTTCGATTTCTTATTCTAGATAGATTGAGCTTTTCTGAAATGCCTTATCTCTGATAGACGTGTCCATGCAATGTACTACAAATCAGGATATTTGTAGCCACATATCCTGCTACTTCTATAGCATTTTGTATTCCAAGCAGTAATTCCAAAGTAGGCTTTTCCTGCATGCAAACTGTTGACTCATTCATTACCCGTTCAAAGGTTATGTGAGCAGAATGTTATTCAGAAGGTTGTGTTGTTGCAGAACTTCAGCTGAACAGAGGAGGGAGTAAGGGATTAACAGCAGCCACTTTACTGTCCAATACACTTTACTGAAAATCAGCCACCTATCAGATTTTCTGTGTTAACTAGGCATTGTAATGTTCCTGCTGTCATGGAAGATAGGAGTAATCATACAGGTGAATATATACAAAGCAGAACAGACCCGACTCTTATTACATTTGATGAATTTGTGTTTGAGGCCACAGAGGCATATTATCCGTGGCTATGTCTGCTCTCTTCTCGGTACAATCTGATTAATTCTCGGGAGAAACCCAGAGGACCCATAGATATCATACAGTCCAATAGAAATTGGTTTAGTGAACCACAATTTAGCTATCTATCTCATGTAGTAGACTACCAGCCATATGTACCATAATTTAGTTTATGAAAGTAATTTGACAGGTTATTTGAATATATTGTTGCAGAATATTTGAAAAGTTAACTTATTCAGTAATGTATTTTGTTAAATACATATTTTGTTATATTATAATTATAACATTAATATTTGGGCGGCACGGCGAGAAGGTCCTGGGTTTGAACCCCAGGTGGGGCGATCTAGGTCCTTTCTGTTTGGAGTTTGCATGTTCTCCCCATGTCCACATGGATTTCCTCAGAGTACTCCGGTTTCCCCCACAGTCCAAAAACCAGGCTGATATATATACCAGGTTAAATATATATAATTTATTTGAACTGCAGACAGGCTGAATTGTGGCCCTTATCTGACTACTAAATATTGGTTTTTTTTTATTTATCTTGAATCAACCCTGCAGCAATAGTGCATATACATTGTATATGGCTTTCTCTTTACTTAGTTTATAAACAATTATTTCCAAAACACCTTCTAGACAATGGCCGGCATGGTGGCTTAGTGTGTATCACTGTCGCCTTACAGGAAGGAGGTCCTAGGTTTGATCCCCGGGTGGGATGAACTAGGTCAACTTTCTGTGTGGAGTTTGCATGTTCTCCCTGTGTCCGCGTGGGTTTCCTCCGGGTACTCTGGTTTCCTTTCACCATCCAAAGACATGCTACCATATTTATTGGAGACACTGAATTGTCCTGTAGGTACCTGCAATGGACTGCCACGCCATCCAGGGTGTTACCATGTGTCTTGCGCCCATTGAAGAGCTGGGCTCCAGCACCCCTTCCTGACCCTAATTAAACTGAACCTCTAGACAGTGTGACTATGGGTATGTTCGGAACCCTAGTGAGCTGCCTTGCTGTCTTATTGCTTACATAGACAGCTGCCTCACTGAAGAGGATTTTAATCATCGACTTATAACTCAAATTATTTGACTGCACTACTAAGACATTGATTACATCAGGTTTTAACTTAGTAAGCTAACACAGTAAGCATAATGCATTCAAACCAATGAGATGAGGTGACACATTGCACTAGCAGATAGTCTATCATCACCCTCTGTACACAAAAACAATTAAATTGTCACTGAAAATACCAAATTTGCAAATATATTGTAAATCTTTATAGTAATTAAAAATCAATGATCATTGGGTTGGGTTGCTGGGATTGCTGTCATCACTATGGAAGCATTGGATTTTTCCTCTTCAACATTCTACACTCCAGATCAAGACACTACATTACAAGCCAGCCAGGCAAGCAAATGCACTCTGTATCTATGAAGCCATGCTGTTATGATGTCTGGCATCATCTTGCTAAAATAATCACAGACTTCCCAAGTTGCATTGATAGCAGCATATCTGTTTGAAATTGAAATAAAAAGGTCACCCATGTTTTTATGGGATATTTTTGCACAGACATTGATTGCAATAAGATATTTCAAATATTTGCTGTAATTTTCTGTAATTTTGTCACTGTATGTGCACTGCTCTGAAGATAGCTTGAATCAATTTTCTGAGGAATTTTTAGCTGACATTTGCAGGGTGGATGCTGTCTTCAGACTACACGCTTTAGCTCATTGTCACAAATGTTCAATAGGATTTAAAGCATGATTGTCAACAGACTATATGAAAACGTTTTATTCAGCTGAAAAAAGAGTCATGCAACGTAGGTGCTTTTTGACACAGGGCTACGTTATGTACCAAAATACTGTTTCATTAAAGACCCCTTAT
>JAYDZF010000013.1:19816149-19828656 GCA_034509105.1 Microcambeva barbata
CAAGCCCAATATCTGAAAGTAAACGTTTTATTAAAATACTGTGCACTATGCCCTGAAAAACATTACACATAAGCCAGAGCCCCTGAACTCTAACCCGAAGGTGGAGTATTCTCAGATCACTTCCCCCACTTTTACCAATCAGCATATGAAAGATGCCCCCTTAAAGAAAAAAAAAGAACAAAACAGTGCAATTTGATGGAGGACCACAGGTTGCATCTTTGTAGTTGTAGATGTTTCTTGCTTCTAAAGTACAATTTTCTAACATTTTTGCTAAAAGCATATAGACTGCATGTGTATCGATGGAGAACACACAAGTGTTTATATTCTTCTTGATAGTGCAGCATGTGCTATAATGCTAAAAATTCCTGGAATGCACCGGGCAGCCATAATGTTAATTCACTGATACTCACAGGCATCCTACTTACCTTTGGCAGATATGCTAAAAAGCTTTGAAATGAAAATAATAATAAAACCATGAAATGCATCTTTTCAGACTGACAAACCCTGCAGCTGTATACTGCAATCATTCATGCTCATCATGGTCCTCCTGTGCCCAAACCAGAGGCACACACTAGTCCAAGCTTTTGTGTCTGCTCATGAGAAAGGAGTTCAGATGCACCCCTCCCCCAGCAAAAACATCAATCTAGCCCTGTTCACACTCCTACATACATCTAAAAAAACAAGGCCTTAAAAAGTGGTAGCACCAGATGAAGAGAAAGAAAGCTGTAGGTGTGTTGCTCTAATGTACTTATTATAAAATAATCCTCATCAGATCCCAGGCTTTTTGTGAGCAGATGGATAATTGTCTTTATGAATTGATTAATGCCTACAGCAAGCATAGTACAGTGTGCTTGGTGCCTAATGATGGGGAGTATTGCTGGTTTGGCATTAAGTGTCAGTGAAGTAAGTGGAGAGTTGGGAGTCGGGTTGCATGCTGTTTGGCTCATACTGAAGCATTGTTTAATTTCAGGGCAAGGAGCACGGCTTTGGCAGTCCCAGCCCCAGCTGTCACTTCCGTGACTAAGATCTGATGACGGCACGTCAGCGATAGATCACATCACCCTTGTAATTTATAGTACTACCTGCTTACTCACTGTGTTCAGGTAGAGTTTAGTGCCGCACAGTACCGTGCAGTGTACTATTGCAAAGCTGTATTTGTACACAACGTATAATTAAATACACTAAATTATCATATTAAGAGATGCAATATCACTATTTTATATTCTTTAAAGTGGTCATGAGCCAGTGCATAGATCACTATAGTCCAAAAAAGAGATCACTTTATTATGGTGCAGACAGCATATAGACTTAAAATAAACCAGGCAGATAGAACGTGTATCTTGATTGTGATTAAGTATGTTTCTAAATAATTGCAAACAAATTTTTCAACAAATGTGAGATTATTTTGAGCTAATTACATCTGACATTACAGTTATTGTCAGAGGATTGGCTGCTGACCAATGCTTTGTTAATTAGTCCCAGTTTGTAACCTGTATTGCAAGGTTTTACATGATGTAAAGTAAAGAGTAAAGTGCATCACATGCATTACTTGCATTACTTGCAAAATTCCACCTTGTCTTAGCCCGAGCTTCTATGCTAACTGGCTAGTTGTGGCAATCTGTATTGTTGTCTGACATAACTAACATAAAATACCAAATCATTAAAATTATATGGTGTTTTCACTAAAATAATTCAACAAATAACTTAAAATAGTAAAACTGTACCTGGAAATAAATGACATTGTAAGTTTACACTGTGTATTAGATAGCGAATCAGTATAAAATACACCATGGCACTAATTGTTCTTTGGGCTGCTTCTGTTGGGGTCATGGTCTGCATTATTGATTTGACAAGATCATTTTTGCAGGATGCCCTTATTAAAATCCTCCCCACTTATTCTGGCTTGGGACTCGTTTATGCATTTTAGTGGTTAGATTCCTTTAGTGCCTCCAGTTAACCTGGCTCCTGGAGGTCTCCCACACCAACAGGAGGAGAACATAAAAGTACCTAGACTGCCCCACCTGGGGATCAAACCCAGGACTTTCTTACTGTGAGGTGACAGTGCTACTCACTGAGCCATCATGCCACCTTCATGGCACAAATGATACTAATTGAACAAAATTAGTAAGAACTAAAATGCACCTGGGAAGTATTCATTGTGCTTCCCCTTTTCCACATTTGGTTATGTTGCAGCCTTTTTCCTAAATGGATTACATTGGTTTCCCTCAAAAGATTGTTTTTTTCATATTTATTAAAAAATAAATAAAAATAAAAAAATCACATGCACATACATATTCACAGTGTTTGCTATGACACTAAAAGATGAGCTCCGGTGCATACTCATTTTACTGATCATCCTTGTTCTTTTGATAACTTGACTGGAATCCACCTGTGGTGAATCCAGTTAATTTGACAAAATTTGGAAAGGCACACACCTGTCAATATAAGTGAAGCATGGTGGTGGTAGCATCATGCTGTGGGGTTGTTTTTTTTGGCAGCAGGAAAACACAGCCAAGATAACAAAGGAGAGGCTTCCGGACAAATCTGTGAATGTTCTTGAGTGGTTAAGCCAGAGACTTGAACTCGGTTTCTACAAAGAAGAATATGATAAAATGCCCCAAAATAGGTCTGCCAAGTCTGTAGCATCATACTCAAAAAGTCCTGTAATTTCTGACAAATGTACTTCAACAAAGTATTTAGAAATGCTGTGAGAATGTACATGGGACTTTTTTAGTTTTATATTTTAAATAATTTCGCAAATTCCAAAGAATCTTTTTTTCACTTTGTTATTATGGGATATTTTGTGAAGTTTGAGAAAAAGTTCAACGTAACTTAAATTTTGGGAAATGTCAAGCACTGTTAATACTTTCTGGATGCACTTAATGTAGAAATTGGTACAGGTGCAAAAAGTTATAGGATTGTAAAAAATCCATTGTTACACATGTATTTCTAAAATGATTGGCTTAGCTCATGGTATTGAATAGAATGCCATTAATCATTCTTGCCAAAGATCTTGTTGATCTTTCCAATGATGTACAAAAGTAAAAGGTAGTAAAATACTATGGGGTGGTTTAAATTTATTGATTGACAGAGTCTGCAAAACAGTTTTCCATGCTTTGCGTAACACTTTCAAAAGCACATTTTCCCTGTTGTAAAGTTTTCTCTGCATTATCTATAGCACAGCTGCACACCTACTATAATTAGAAAAGCATTTCCTGCTAGTCTGGAAACTTGGGGGAAAATTCTAAAGAGTTTTGCTAAAAAATGTGAGACTGGCTTAAATTTTCATGAATTTGTAAATACTTAGGCACTAATGTATAAATATAATAAAAGGGCCTTATTGATTTTGTTAACAATATAAGAAACAAATAGAGTCACAATCTTCAAGTGACATCACCACATAATTCTGGGAACAGTTGAACCCCCATTTGACTTCTTAAGTAATTTATTCATCACCTGCTTAATTTGTAGCCTATGGTGATAAAACCACTTGCTTTTACAGCTGTGCAAACATCAATACTTTTTTAATAGCCATCATGTAAGTTCAGAGTTTTTTAAAAAAATCATCATCTGATCAGAACAGCCAACAAAATCTACTTTTGCAAAATGCAATTATATATAAAAAACACTGTTAAATGATACAACAACAGTATCTGTTTTTCTAATATAAAATGATTTAATTTTATTTTGGGGGATTTTATATGTAGGCAATTAGTGTTTTTTGTTGCAAAAATAAAACAAGCATATATTAAATACAGTTGTGGGTTATCAATCAAATACTGGGCGTTTTAAGGGCATTAAGCAAAGTAACCGAACTGGTCTTGCCTCTGTGGCTTCCAAAGCAATGACAGCTTGTAATGTATGTATTTAACATATTGACACAATTTAACACCTGAACTAGCCATCATGTGTGTAGCTATTTAAACCAGCAGTTTGGGGAAGTACTGGGAAGTGTGCTATATGAATGTGTTGTTTATATATTGTGTTCATCCTCTAGTCTTGTACATCATCCAAAGACAAATAACATCGATCAGGGTAAAGTTGTATATAATTCTTTATAATTATTTCAACATGATGATGACGATGATGATGATGATGATGATGATGATTATTATTATTATTATTATTATTATTATTATTATTTCAGCAAAACACTCAGTTGTGGCTTAAAGTAAGGAAGACATTGTATATTTGCAGGTTGTTTACTAAACACATCCCTGCATCCCAACAGAGCAGTGGCTGTACAGGAACAATCCAGCGGCGCTCCAGGTGTCACACGCATACACACACACACACACAGAGAGAGAGAGAGAGAGAGAGAGAGAGAGAGAGGTAAGGAGCGTTTGTCTTGGGCAGAGCTCGGTGCTGGATGAAGCTGATCTATAGCTGGGGGTGGTGGTGGTGGTGGTGTGTGCGGCTGGAGTGCTGTGTGTGCAGACTCTCTCATTAAGTGTATTGCGCTGCTGAAAGCGGACTCAGCTCTCAGCTCGTCATTTCCACTGAGTGTCACCTTGCGCCTTGTTCCTCTACTGCTGCTACTGCTGCTTCTCTCTCTCTCGCCACTTCATTACGTCATTTGTTCTTCTTCGAGGTAAGTTGTGCATTTAAAACGTTACCTCGGCTTCTTTTAAACAGCCCGGACCTTCATATTCTGTAATATTTGGTAGTAAAATGGCTCAGTTTACTTCACATGACGGGACGGTCGTGGAGTGAAACGCTGGCACTCCGCTTCGCCGTTCATGTGAACGTGAATGCTTTGCATTGTTATTGTTGTTGTTGGTATGTACAATCACGACTACAGTAGGAAATGAAATGAAGACTACACTGTATTCCATGTTTAACTTTAGTACCAGAGAATGTCCCTTCCCTTCCTTCATATCGTGTAAAGTGTAAGGATAAAGCATAAAGGCTGCATTGTTGCTTGTGCCTGAACCTTCTCGGTTTCCTGATGCGCTATTTTAGGAAGTTTTTCCTTGTTCGTACAGCTTTAATTATTCGAGTAATTTAAAGCAATGAGTAGATTATGTACTGAGTGTTATTACAGACCAGAAAGGGTTGTTTGGGGGATTTTACGAACTCTAACCTTCATAAGATAGTCTTATTATTGTTTAACTTTGCGAGTTTAGGGGAGTGCAATGTCCTTTCAACGATCTCATTGTCAGCAACGTGTCATGGAGCTTTGCCAGGTTCAGAAGATGCAGATGCATTTCTCATACCATCTTACACCATTGCGATACTTCGGTCAAAGATACATCGAATAAAGTCTTATGTATTTGCTCATAGACTGCTGGTAGTTATTACTTGTTTCCAAGACAAAACCACCCCAGGCTGTCTAATTGCATTTGAATGGGGTCGCATGAATAGGACATGTCCACTTATAAGTTGCTGATAAAGAACATTTAGTGTTTTCATAATTTCTACATTATTGTTTTTGGTAAAATAGATGTCCTATAAAATCTAACCATTGTCAGTTGTTGTAGGTGCTGTTGTTGTTTTGTTGTTGTCTAGTCATCAAACATTTTAAATAGTCTCTTAGTTATCTAATAAGAAATCTGGAGTTTAAATGAGTAAAAGATTCAACGTTATAAAATAACACCACAGTGAGCTAAAAGGTTAAAATATATTGATAAAGAACTTGAACTTTGTAACAGGACACTACACTGTAGCATAGTTATAAATAATATACAAAACATGTAAGATGTAGCCAATAACGTAAAACAGTATTATTATTGAACATCTGAAATTTATTTAAGACCACTTAACAATGATCAGTTTATTGTAGTTCACAATTTCTAGGTATGTGCTTGAAGAAAATGAGTAGTGTTGTTTTTATAAACTACAACAGGAATAGAATAAAACAACACTGCTCATTTTGATCATGTTAAGCCTTAAGTATGTTAAACACTGCCATATTATAAATCTTTACAAAATGCCAAACTACTATTATAACAAACATAAACTGTTGAACTTGATTGCCAAATTTAAAAAAAGCAACTATGCAGTAGGCAGTTGTAGATAAGTAAATAGAAGGTCCTGTTGCAAGCCTCACCATCTCCTAGTTACAATGGGCTCCTAAACAAGATCCTTAACCACCAGGTACTTCCATAGTTTACAATGTAATTACTATCTGATAGTCATTTTGGAGAACATTGATGACAAATGTGTGATTTAATATGTGAATGTACGAATGTACTAAAAAGTACATCTGTTGTGTGATCTTTGGTTTTCATAATTTGTAGTACTATTTCAGTTTTCTTTATCAAATACCTGTTTAACATCTATGTTTATTTGCCTTGTTTAGAGTGTGGTGTACCCAGCTAATAACATACAGTTTTGAAAAATACTTTATATAAATTTGCGTGTGTTAGTTAAAGCAGAACTCATTTGTGAATGAGGAGAGTTCAAACATCCAAACAAAAGAAAGAAAGAAAAAAGAAGCCAGTTGTCAGTCTCCTCCCATTCCTCAAATAAGACTAGCAAAGCAATTGTGTTGTACCTGCAGTCCCTTTTCAACAGTAGTTGGCTCCTCGATCTCAGCTTAGTTTAAATAAACTTGGGTTTCTCATGAGACTCAGTCAAAGAATTTTATATGTGTTTACAAATATCAAAGTAAGTGATGTTGAAATGTTTCTGCACATTTTTTGTTTGACCCCAAAGCAGATAAATCAAGGTTCTGTCATGCTGATCTAATTTCATGGCAGGGCTTCGGCTGTATTGTTTTGCCTCTCCAAAATTCAAAATGTCTGCCAAGTTTGTGATTAGAATTATGAAGACATTAAGTATTAAAACAGTGTCTATAAAGAATTAAGAGATTTGTCCTAAGTAAATAGTAAAGTGATTAGCATTGGAATGACCAGAGAAAAGGAAAACATACAGGGGAGGATGTTAATGCTCCCCCCAAAAGAATGTGTGTATGACCAACTCAGCAGCCAGCCTGGATCCTTTATTTGATGATTGAGGGCACACAAATACTTGTGGGATTCTTTCATTAACTTGTGTGCACCTTTAGAGAACCTTTTTTACTCTGAAAACCTCAAAGCTTTTATGTAGATCCATAAAATCAGACACGGACAAGAAGAAAATCCCTTAAGGATACAATCTAGAACCTCTAAAAATGAAGCCAGTGCTCTACAAAACATGTCAGTAGAAAATATCTAAATCTATACAGACAGCACCAAAAGGTTTTAATTATACATCTGTATAGAGGACACTAACCGCTTGTAAGAATACATCTGAATACATCTGTATAGACACCAAACACTAACCAGTTTTAGTATAGCTGCATGATAAGGTGGATTTGTCCAGATCAGAACTCTGGGGAATATAAGCATAGTGTCAGCACAATGGATAATACAAACGAGAGGCCATGTTTCTTACAAACAAGATTTATAACTGAAAAAAAACCCATAATACTTATTTCATAACAATTAAATTATATTAAAAAAGGTTTAACTATCATGTGTTCCAACTGTTTGTAAATGTTTTACTTTTGTATAGACCCATCAATATAAATATATTAAATGAAATACAATCCCAGGACTATGGCATTTGCATAAATAAGTTAAAGTAACTTCCTTTTTATTTACAGAAGCTGGTCATGTTTTCTCCAGCAGTGTTTATTTGAGCTAACTGGTTTCGCTTCACCCACTTTACACCTCTTTAGAAGGCTAATTAAAGCAGCTGATCGGTATGAATGTTAAGAACTACTTTGGCATGTCTGTCTTTTTCTGGTATTTTACCTTGAAGCACAGGGCCCAGTTTAAGTATATTTGGCAGCATTCGTTTATGTTTGATTAATTGTGATGTTGCAGGAGACAGTGTGTAGCAGTGTGATAGTTTTAAATCAAAGGGAGAAGTTCTATTTAGAAGAGAATGTAAAGATTCCTATTTGTGCATAGCATGCAATACATTACTGTCAAGGATAAACATAGTCAATTATCAGTAGATCTGACTGAACTCAAAAATAAAGTTTTAATTTTAGCACTTACCTAGTTGATTTATGGTGGGTATTTAAAGTAGTGTTAAATCTAAATCTTCCCAGGTGACCACATCGGTTTAATGTTTACTAGTTATGCAATTTCTGATCAAACTGATATAATCTGCTAAATATTTAAAAGTTGTCTGATTTATCTGTAATTTTTATTTTTACAAAAACAATTACAAGACATCATGGAGCAGATGTGTAGGGGAATATGTATAGTTTAGTAGCCAATTTAGCATTAGCATCTTTTTTGGATGTGAGAGGCAGCCAGACTAGTAAGCAGCTTAGTGGGTAGCACTGTCGCCTCATAGCGAGAAGGTCTTGGGTTCAAACCCTTTCTGTGGAATTTGAATGTTTTCTCTGTCTTTCCTCTGGGAGCTTCAGTTTCCTCCAACAGTCCAAAAACATGCCACGACATTGAATATGGTAAATTAGTCACTAGATTCACAAACCAGTGCATTAAAGGGCCGGATAAATAGGAGGCTTGCATCTGGAAGAGCATCCAGTTCAAAAAATGAGCCAAGTCAATAGTGCAGACCACAATCTGCTCTGGCAACCCGTAACGGGAGCTGCGGAAAATAGAAGAAGAGGCAGCCAGACTGCACTTAGACTGAGCAGCAAGCATTGCAGTCCTATGCAAATATTTGGATTTCCCTAGTCAAGTTTTAACTGATTTTCAAAAAAATTTAATTGGTTTACAAAACCAAACTTCAAACACCTTATACGGTCTGAAACACTGTCTGAATAATGAGATTAAAGAAAATTAGGAACAGGGGCTTTTTGCATGGCATGCTGTAAAATACAGAACAAACTGGAATTCAAAGATATAGTTTCCTTATAAGGATATGAGAAGGTATGAGTTACATTTAAATCTAGCAGTCAAGTATTACATTGAAGTTAAATCGTTGTATGTTCACTTAAACAGGATGTTTTTCTTTATATCTATTGTCTTTAGTTTTTAGGTCACCAGATGGATTATTTGGCATATGGTGCTTTTGCACAGTTATGGTTGGTATTTTAACGACTTGATTCTTCTCTAGCTTGGAATTCTTAAGAAAAGACATTCTGCATTGCCACTGTGTCCTGATAATGAATGCATTTGTGGTGACCAACCAAAACAAAAGGCACAATGGTACCATTGTGAGGATAGCTGCTGATTATTGGAATGCACCAATATAATATTTTAATTCAATTCTTGTTTGTATGCAGTTTTGAGTTGTTTAGCAATCACTGACATTTCGGTCAATGGTGAAGCGATGACTACAGTGGGCTTATTGAAAAGCTAAGTGAACATAATAGAGTACATTTAAAATGTTTAGTCTTTTTAAAATGCATAGCAGTTTCAGAAACCTCACTGTGACTGAATGATGGAATGTTAGTAACAGGGCTTCTGTGTTGGTTAGAGAATCATTTGAATAACTTGCTGTGTGATAAAGAATCACTTGTGTTTCACCCAGGCTCATGAGACAATGACAACTGTAAAATATTGCCTCATCTAGTATGCACCACTAGATGAACGAGCCCAGAATGTCTATCTGGTTTCAACTACTGCATTTCTGCCATGAATTGTCAGTTACATGACTGTTTAACCAACTACTAAGAACAGAAGACTTTGCCCACTGTATCACCTTCATCCACTTACATTTACATCTTTTGCATTTAGAGGTCACTTTCATCAAAAGTGAAATACAAATTCTGTCTGAATACAGTTTGAGCAATTAAGGGTTAATGGGACTGCAACCATCTTATTACTAGTCCAGTACCTTAACCACTGAGCTATCACTGTCCCTTTAACATGGAAGTTGGCTGCTGTGTTAAGCAGCATGGGGCACGTGCGGCCAACATGTGGCAGATAATCCTCTATTAGTGTAATCTGCTCAGGTTGCTGATCAATAACTAACAGCTCACAGAGCCACAAAATCAAACAATATCAGGATTGTAAAAAAGACTTTATTATTCGTAGTAAGTAAAATCAAAGATAGTGTAAGTAATTGAATTTGCTTGGATGAGCTTTGATGACGTCAGAGTTGTTGTATCAGTACAGTGCTTCATTTGAAATGCCTGTAGTCACAAAGTGCTAAATGTGGGGCCTGGAGAGCTACATGAGGCCCAGTGCTCACCAAGCCAACCTTGCTTAATCTCAAACACACAGCCAGATTAAGATGTTATGTTGAGTCCAGTAAAATATTAGTTTTTTTTAGAATAAAACGTGTGAAAACAGATGTCCTTATATTAAAATGTTCTTTTTAGCATGCTCACACATAAAATATATTAGATTTTCAACACCACGTTTTATCTTTATGTTTATACTAGACCACATGAGCTATATATCTGAATCCATTTATCTGCTGTCAGTGGTTCTCCTTTTCAGCCTGGGTTCTCTTTTTTATTGTCCTCACAGTTGCTGTCTGAAATATTTAGTCTCTCAAAGTAAATAAGTATCATTTCACTTTTATACGTTACCACAGCTTTATCCTGATCATGGTCGCAGCAGGTGTGGTTTCCTCTGAATCAGTGGGTGTCAGTGCATTGCAGTAACACGCCAAGGGCAGGACAACATTCAATCACAGGGCTCGGCCACTCCCCCTTCACACATATGTAGATCCCAGACCAGCTGATAGCATCACGGGGGATTTAACCCCTGGATCTCATGCAGTTGTAGGCTTGCATAATTACCTGCTGAGCCTCTCCAGTGCCCAATGCAAATAAACATTTTAAACTCCAAACTTCCCTGCTGAGATAAACTGAGCTTTTGTTTTATTCTTTCCAAGTTCAATTACACAGCAAATAAACAATGATTAATACATTAAATTACTCTATTAATTAATTATTAATTTTGCATTGAGCCCCCCCTAACAACATATTGGTTACAACTTGACCAAACCACTGGAAACTCAATAGCAAATTGTAATTTGCTTTATCTGTAATGTGTTATATAAACACCGACATAAGATGTGTGAAACTAAGGAGCTGAGCGTGGAGACAATTTCACTGCACCAAAGGAGAAATGGGTGTAAATGTTCAATCCGCCAATGTTGATCAGCTCCCTGTCCAAGGTATTCCTGCTTTATGCTCAGTGTTTTTCAAGTACAAATTCACCATTTTTTAAATTAAATAAGATTCTAAATGGTCTTTAAACTACCTGACTCACACAATCGGCTGCCTTCTTAAACGGCTGCTACCTAAAACAAAGGATTTGTTATGTATGGTTACTAATGAATACATACAGCTGGCACTAAATTACTAGATAAATGGTAAAGCTGAACTCCTTCCTGTGTTTTATTGATACTAAATCAATTTAAGTGATTGTGTTAGTGCTAACACATTATAGGTTATGACTGGCGGAAATACACATCATTTTGATATAGTAAAAACGCTATATAGTAATCATTCAAATCAGGTTAAACCATGCTTACAAATTACTCAGTTATTTACACCTAGACCGAAACAGATGTTTTTTTTTTAACCAGGTTTAACCCAGTCATTCATTAGTGAAGACAGAGTGTTTGATGTCTACCATTATCTGCCGGTTTATTTATTTAAACATTTGCTTTAAATTATATTAGAATATATTAGAATAAGTGGAAATTATGAACTAAAATGATCTGAGACACTGACAACAAACAAAACTTGTTGAATACTATCTTACTCCTTTGTTCATTGTATGTAATAACAGGCAAGTGTAGACATGCCATGGTTTTGGTGTTGTGTATCTAGTAACCTACAGCTACACAAATTTTGTGGCCAAATGCCTTACACATCATGCTGGATTATATGCCGTGGTTTCATGTTTGTTAGAATGTAATTTATGGTCTACTGTTATATGTGTTTAGAATAAGCATATTATCATAACTCGTATATGATTTGGACTGAGCATAAGTTTGTTTTACACTTTGGTTACATTCATGACAGGAAATGGTTTCTCATTACAAGTTTAATCTGTACACAGGTTATATTGAACACCATTTTGTATCTCTAATTCACCTCACCCACACTGACACAGGGAGAACATGCAAACTCTTCACAGAAAGGACCAGACTTCCTCACCTAGGGATGGAACTCAGGATGTTCTTGCTGCTAGGTGACAGTGCCCACTTAGCCACTTTTCCGCTGGGATAAAGCATCAAAGTTAGAACCACAAAGAATGGCGGGTGTGAAGAAGCAGGTGCTATTTGCATAATAATTTGAAATAAAGTAAAATTAAAATGACAAATGATTTATAATATATGTAGATGGTGTCCTATTTATTTTGTAGTGTGTGGTAAACCTAGTGTTGGGCACTTGTATGGGCGGATGACTGGTGGTGGGCTTGGCACTAGTTAGTTGGCAGCAGTTACAGAGAGAGAAGTGGAGGAGCAGGGCAGCACAGCAGGTCACATTACAAAGCATGGCAGTGTGTCAACATCTTCCTGTTCAATGTTCCAACTGAAACAGGTTGCTACAGTATTTCATGTATGTATGAACCAGCCTGAGTATGTTTCCAAATAATGTCCAATGGAATCCAATCAAGTTGTCAAAACTGAAGG